>WTXE01000110.1:0-101499 GCA_022496225.1 Russula aff. rugulosa BPL654
ACACGATACTTGGCGCAAAACCCTTGGATACGTAGAGATTCTTCACTGCGGAAAATGGAAGTAAGAGTTGCAACCATAGGGTGTTCTGGATGTTGTTCCAAACTAGTTGCGAATTCGAGACCCGATGTAGAGGCGCTCAACCGTGGAAAGGGAGTGCAAAGGGTTACAGACCTGCGCAACGCTCGAAAGTTGCCGATCTGGTTCTCTGTATGAGATCAATATGTAAAGAATCCTGACCCGGGCTAGAAGTTCGACGCTGGCGTGCCAATTATAGAATCCCACACGTGCTTTATCACCTGCCCTGAGTATTGGTGTACGGTTGATGAATTGGGCGAGTCGTGGGGTGCTGATTTGGTTGAAGAGAGTTATTCCCATGACATCGAGTTGAGGGGCGTCGATGTGAGTCACGATTTCCTCTAAATATGCGGAAACGCCTTTGAAATAAAGACTTGAGAGAGCGGGGAGGATGGCGCGTTTTATTGGAGGCAGACTTCGGCTTTCCGAGACAGGGCGAGATTGGAGGTATTCGAATCGAAGGGAAAGTCTTTCGAGGCTGGACAACACGGAGAGGAGGGCGACCATCGCTTCGGGTGAAATGTACCCGGAATCAGGAATATTAGAAAGGTAAAGAGTGACGAGTTGAGTAGCAGACAAAAGCAGGTTTGGCAATCCCGGAAATGGAATGCCATCCAAGTCAAAGTATCGCAAAAGTGGGGCAGATCCACCCAAGAACGAATCGGGAATGACTGACGATGTTTCATGATCTGGCGAGAGCTGCAGAAATGTCAACTCCGGGAATGGTACCTGCATTGCAGCCAAGACTTCTTCCAATTGCCAATCTTCAAGGGACTCGAGGGAGGCATCACATACGCGATTGCTCTGCTCAAGTGCTGCAATGATGTTGTCCGTGCATGATGATGGTAAACCCATATCACCGCTCGCAACGACGAGAGGCAAGGCTGGCCAAACGTCCAGTTTGTCCCTTGTGGGCGTAAAGAGTGTACAATAAAGTCGCAGATTCAGGCGACGCGGTGATCCAAAAATGAGGTATCTCCATCGTCGACACACATGAATCAGCGATTGCCATGCTTCAATCTCCGTTTTGCTATATCCCCCAGATAGGACCAAATAGAAATCAAATATTTCCAGTAGGACGTCATCAGGAAGTACGTCAATTCGTATCATCTGGCCACATCACATCACGTCAGTGAGTAGTTATTGAAGGATGTCGCGCAATGAAAGACATACGTCGACTTTGGTTCAGTTCGTTTCTTCCGAGTCCGGCGACAATGCTTTGTCACCAGCAAAGCTTTCAGAACGGCGATATATTGGGATTAATATCCAAGGGCGGCTAGGAAATAGTGAACAGGTGAAGGAGGTACTGAAGTATGGTGGGAGATGTGATGGGGGGCACGACCTTCAAGGTTAGCAGAGGACATTGTTAGTTATTGATGCAGTGTGTGAGTTTCCCTTGACATACAACTGAGAGCGGTCGATCGATAAAGATTTGGTGCTGGGATGGGAGAAGGTTACTGGAGATTGCCCACAGCTGCGGGTTTAACTTATACGAGGTCGAAGCACAGAGTCACGGATGTGCCAAACACGTGTTGAAACGTGTAAATGCGATGCACGTGATCTTGCCAGCGCCCACCAATTCGCTAGCGAGGAACCACAACATTCCATCTCTCCTGCCACGTTCACTCGTATTTCGGATAATGGTCTTTGTCAGTCAATTGTTCAGCTTAGCTTCCTTCTAGACTATTTATATATCACCAAATGGTCAGCACAACCAGTTTCCACCGCCCCTCTCAGACCAATTCATCCTTCGCGATTCACGCACAGACGAACTCCTTGATAACCGTCCATTCCCATTCTCTCCCACCACATGCACCACAGGCCTCTGTCTCCCACATCTCTTCCTACAACGACCTCCGCTGACGCGAATCGGTCAGCCCACCACTTATCCACCCTCTGCCATCCGCGCCGAACAACCAAGATCACCGTCTGCCGTACCCAACGGGAGACTACACATCTCCGTAGTTGTCAGCCAAGGCGCGGTCTCACTACCTCAATCACCGCCAACGAGTATCTCTGGATCTGCGTCGCCCGCCGGCGCTTGCGCAGTGCGGTCTCGACCTGTATCCGTTGGCGGCCTTCCTGCGCCCTCCATGCCACGTCCAGCATGTGCCGCCGGAGCGGACGGGAGGCACGTTGGCGGCCCCTCCGCAACAGCCTACATGCACAAGGTCGTCGAGTATTAGCTCGACACCACGCAAACGATACACAGTCGCATTAGGAGAACCCATCATGAAACCCTGCATATCTGCCCCCCCATATTCGTCGACGATGATGACGACGATGAGGTCGGTGCCAACGACGCGGAAGAAGAGGATTCCGTCGACCGTACGATCGGCCACTCAGTGGGACGGCACAAATCCACCCAACATAAAAAGGGCCAAAGGAGTAATGGTGTTGGACTTAGATTTGGATTCGGACTCGACATGGGAAACGGAACTGGAGAATATGCAGATTCGAGCGTGGACTCCTGTACGTCCGCCACGCCCCATCTACACCCCAGAACGGCTAGCCGTAGTCGCAATATCGCGCAGAGTATGGCCCGTTCCAACGCGAATGCAGCGGAAAGCCGAATGAACGCGCAGAGACTACTCGGACACAGTCGTGTACTGAGTATCGACAGAGCGGCCGCTGCCCGTGCACCACAGCGCGCAAAACCTCGGTCATTCACAACGACAACAATACCGACAACACCTGCATCTGCTTCTGCGACTATGGGATTCTGGGATCCGCTCGTCGTGCGTCGTGAAGAGAACGAGGCGCGCAGTGAAGCGGCGCCGCCTCGTTTTTCTTGTCCTTCATTTTGTTGGTTGTTTTGCCTTGTTGGGCGGGTTTTTTTTCTGAAGGATTTCAGAGCTTTACTTACCGCCCAGTTCCCGCTTTCAACAACATTTTCACATCTTCTGATCGCGTTGCGCGCATTTTCGCGCGTTTGCGTGCGTGTGTGTATCCATAGTCGAAATTGGATTCATGTGCACAGTACGGCATAAACAAAGCTTTTTATTTTACTCTCGACCCATCTTTACGACCTAGTCTTATCACCATTTTGGAAACTGACCAATAGTGAGCGTCCGTTCTAACTTTTTTGTCTGTTTTGCCTTTTATTTAGGCTGTATACGGCATGCACAGGCCGTTCATGGTTTACAGGAATGACTTGTTATTTTCTCCCGTCGTGACATAATTGCATTTCTGACCTATTTTTTAACTACGAGAACTATGATAGAAATGTTTGATATACAGTATGCGTATGCAAAAGCCCTTCCTTTATCGTTCGCTTTCTTTTCGTTATTCCCAAACAGCTCCCATGGGGGGAGTATTAGAGGCGAGCCCGGCTAAGTTGAGCAACAGTAAGCCCTTCTTGTGCGGGCAGCGCGGCTAGAGTGATAAATTATAAGGCGAATGTGAACGTCAGAAAGCATGGGTTGTAACTTACCGGCTGCATCACATTCACTTCATGTAGGAGTCTTCACGCCACTTAGAAATGGCGATAGGATGATCGGAAAGCTGTCGTGCAGCAACGAACTGCTCAATGTTTGCCCGGAAGGTTCCCAATGACCCGAGCCCCCCACGAAAATATTCTGCAGGCTGGGTAATACTTCTGTTATTCTGCCCCCAACGAGCTCTTGCAAGGCGGCCGCGATGCTTGGCGCAAATTCTTCGGAGAGGTAGAGATTCTTCACCGCAGTAAATGGAAGTAAGAGTTGCAACCATAGGGTGTTCTCGGTGGTGTCATTCTTCCAAACTAGTAGCCGATTTCGATGCTCGATGTAGAGGTCCTCTACCGTGGAAAAGGGGTGCAAAGGGGAGTTACAGACCCGGGCGACGGACGAAAGCTGCCAATCTGGTTCTCTGCGTGGGATTCCTATCTTAAGAGTCCTCTGGCTGGACTGGGCTAGAAGTGCGACGCTGGCAATGTAATCATTGAATTGCACATGTGCTTCATCGCGTGCCCTGAGTGTTGGTGAGCGATTAATGAATTGGGCGAGTTGTGGGAAGTCAAAATCGATTTGATTGAAGAAATGTATATCCATTTGGTCGAGTTGAGGGGTGTCGATGCGGGTCACGAGGTCCTCTAAATATTCGATAAGGCCTCGGAAACCAACTCTCCTGAGAGCGGGGAGGACAGAGTGTTTTGGTAGAGGCAGACTTCGGCTTTCCCAGCCCCAGCCACTGGCAGGGCGGGATTGACGGGATTGGAATTCAAGGGAAAATATTCTGAGGACGGATAAAGAGGAGAGGAGAGCGACCATCGCTTCGGGTGAAATGTACCCGGAACGACGAATATTGGTGAGCCTAAGTTCGACAAGGTTAGTAGTAGTCAAAAGCAGTTTTGGCAACCCCGGAAATGGAATGCCACGCAATTTGAGGAATTGCAGACGTGGGGCAGATCCATCCAAGAACGAATCGGGAATGACTGGTGGTTCTGCACCAACTGACGTGCACGTGATCTGCAAATCTGTCAACTCCGGGAATGGAACCTCCATCGCAGCCAAGACTTCTTCCAAATCCCAAAAGTACAAGTCGACTTGACATATGCGATTGTTATGCCCAAGTGCTGCGATGATGTTGTCCGTGTCTAATGATAAGCCCATAATGCCCCCCGAGTCAACGACGAGAGGCAATGCTGGCCAGACGTCCAGTGTATCCCTTATGGGTGTTTTAGATGTACAAAAAAGTCGCAGATTCAGACGACGTGGTGATCCAGAACTAGACTTCTCCATCGCTGACACACATGGACCAGCAATTGCCATGCTTCTATCGCCCTTTTTCTTTCACCTGATGGAACGCCTTCAAGTTCATACGATGGATCCGTAATCACATAGAAATCAAATATTTCTAGTAGGACGTCATCAGGAAGAATGTCGATTTGTTTCATCTGGCCTACATCACGACACATCAATCAGCAGTCATTGCAGGACTCCGGATATCGTGCAATAAAGACATACATCGACTTCGTTCGGTTCGTTTCTTGTTTTCTTCCAAGTCCTGCGACGATTCTTTGCCACCAGCAAGTCTTCAGAATGGTAATCTATTGGGGTCGATATCTCGGGGTGGCTAGGAAATGGTGGAGAGGCGAAGGCTTGGGTGGAGAGATCTGATAAGGGGTGCGCCTTTCAGCCGATCTATTTGTGACTTTGTTAGTCATCAATCGATGACGTGATTGCCCACAGCCCACAGTTGCAAGTTTATACGAAGCACCGACTTGGAGACTACTGAAGCGAAGATGACAGCAATCACAATGCCAACGAACAACTCTCATCTGCTGTCGATGCAATTGTGCGGCAATATCGCCCATGAGCGCGTATGTCCGCCGAGTCTACTCAATCCCAAGGTGCCTTTCAAGTTGGTGCTCACTCCCTCCGATGAGTCTCCGATGGCGACGCGGGTAATTTTACCTCGTTTGTCTTCGGTATACCTCTTCCATTCTCTCTCTGGTCTAATTGTTTTGTTTTGATGGTTACTGTAAGATGATTATGTTGAAATCGAGCTCGCGCGGCTCGGTTCACGTGCTCCAGCGTCCTAGTCCCTTAGTCTACATTTTTGATGTCATCCTTTAGTGCCCCCATTCATAATCCCCTTCCATTCGTGCTCCCATAGACGCATTTTCCAGTATATAGCATGTGTATTTACACCCGGGCACCCTCGCGCGTTTGCCCACAACCCACACCCAAGCCGCAGTATACCCCCGCTCGTTTTCCCGCACGCGCGCACGCGTTCTTCCAACAGATTATGATCAGGGTATCCTGGTACGTATACCTGCGAACTTACGTTATGTTGATACTGTAATAGTAATGATGAACAGGAGATGACCCTTTATGAGTCCGGCACTGTATAAATTCGCGCCCCTCGGCTTCCTAACGCGCCATTTGTGTCCCCTGCATCCACGACAGACACCGTTTGGCGTGGCGTGCGCGTCGTCGTCGATCGTGGTTCGCTTCTTTCCCACCATTTTCCCGCAATGACTCGGACTGGCTCACTGTGCTCCATGATGCATTGGAGGATTACTCACTGCGGCCAACGATCTGGTTCGACGCGCGCAAAAGTGTCGTGATGCCCTTCCGTGCTCTTCTTGAGCGAGCCTTCAACCAAGGAATTTAATCTCACATTTACGTTGCGCAGGCTACATGACCGTCTCCGAGTCGCTCACCAAGGGTGAACTTCTCCTTCCTCTGGGCATGAAGGATCATATTGGTCAGAGGTTCGATTTCCAAAATCAGCGTCATCGACATAAAACATTCGACGCTCGAGAAGGTATAAGACGATTCGGGTAGTACGCATGCGTGCAAGTGCATGTGTGACGACGTGTCAGACAGAGCGTGGTACAATGTACGATAGACGGAGGAGAGTAACCAATGGTCGATTCTCTCCGGCTCAACGTGACAGGAATCGTCCGGTAGGTCTCAACCTTTTCGAATCATTATGTATGTACCCTGACCACATCTCTCAAACAGCGCGAGAACCCTTATACATCCTCCGAATTTACTACCGTTCATCGTCTCTGCGACTCAGTCGCGCCGCTCGACCGCACGAAGGATTGCCCAGACGCACCATCTGGAGATGGGATACGCGAGCGAAGTATTGCAACCTTCTTGAAATGTATCTAACGAATATAGGTCAGAGTGCTCTATCGACAGTAGTCTCAGTCGTACTCAGTACTAGTACGTGCCAGTGCGCAAGAGGGTGCTGAGGCAGAGTTCTATGAGATATACCGGGATCCGGCTGAGCGGCCTTACTTAGAAAAGACGTCGCTGTACAACAATTATGGCCTTACGCCCGCTTGCGCGGCACAACCCGCAACCGTTCTCTCGTGAGCATCACACAGATGCTGAACAATATAATTCACGAGTATTGATGCGTGAGTAGAAATGGTAGATAACGGGCCAGAGAGAACGAGAATGTAATTCACATTTTAAAAGAGTGTGTCATCAACTGTACTATAAATGTTACTGTCTTCAATCAATCCTTCCAACACTTGCCTGCGTGATTTAACGTCAAGAAGTTGCATCTGTTCCTATGGCGTTTGCAATATCGCTGACTTGTAAGCCGTCGGATCTTTCTTGGGGTCACACGAGAGTGATCTAATAAAAATTGATCAACGCGATGATTGGCAAATGGCAATGAAAGACAGAGACCAACGAATGTCAAACAGGCCATTACTGCTTGCACGCATTGAATGTTCAAAGTGAACCTTCAACGAGAAACGACTCCTGTTACTAACACTGTCGATGCGGAAGAGAACAGTTTCGGCGAGATGGAAAGGAGGCGGAAGCGATCAGCACAAATCTTTCATAGAGTATAGGAGCGCAAAACGGTTGCGGCAAATCACGTGAAATTAGCGGGATGTCACGTTCAATCACGTGAGGGCGGAATATTTCTTGACGGAAAAAAGGCCACTCTAAAACCCTTAACCTAAAGGTTGCGGGTGATTAAATATTTTATGGTGATGACATCGATGACTTTTGCAAAGAGTTGAACGTTAAACGTTGAACGTTGAACACGTGCGTCGTTGTCTTATGTTATCGGTGCTCAGCAGGCGCGCCCAAGCCCGAAATGTCCCGGCCAGCGCATCAGGTGGAGTGGGATAAACATGGCTACTTCCGCCGCCTGGCCTCTCTACCCGAGCTTTAAATGTACTCCATGAACTCTTCCGGAGAGGCCGCCGTGAAGGCTGCAAGCACCCTACCGATCATCGACATCGCTCCTTGGATCGAAGGACATGATCACAAGGGTCGTCTCTCAACCGCTGCTGCTATCCACGCCGCATGTCTCGAGTTCGGCTTTTTCTACCTCGACGTTTCTGCATTTGTCTCCCCGGATGAACCAGAAGAACTTTCCCGCCTTGCACGCGAGTTTTTTGCGTTGCCGCAGGAGGAAAAGGATAAGATTTCGTTGAACAATCAGGATGGCGCTAGAGGTGAGATCCCGCCCCTATCACTCCCAAAGCATCGCTGATCTTTCGTTGACCTGACGTCCTTTTCTGATAGGATATCAAAGGCTAAGAGAGAATGTTACCTCGGGACTGGCGGACAATCACGAGGCAATCGACTTTTACCGTCCAGTGGAGAATCCGGACAAGGGAAAGCTACTATGGGGAGAGAACCAGTGGCCGACTGTCCCCGAATTTCGGGAAAAGTATGAGGCCTGGTTAAACAAGATGAAGACACTTGGCCTCATAGTTATGCATGCGTAATTCTACCCCCCGTTTACGTTGGTTTCCATGCTGTTTCTGAAAGCGTAACGCAGGATGGCGCTGGGCCTTGGAATGACTAATGCTGAGTGGGAAGACCTCAAAGCCCAGGTTGATGATAGCTTCTGGGTACTACGCATCATAGGTCTGTTAGACTACCACCCTATCTAGCTTGCTGACTTAAAACTGCCAGGATACCCCCCTCTTCCTAACGATGACCATGGATTTTCTTGTGGCGCCCACAAGTGAGGTCATACGCTGCTCATAGCCACGACGCTTAACACGATCTGTTGCAGGGATTATGGATGCCTCACGTAAGGCTACTTCTTTCAAGTTGTTCAGCTCAGGATGCCCACTGCGTTTGGATCTCGGGCAGTTTCCTATGGGCAGATCCTACGCGCGGGCGCTGCAGGTATTTCTGCCGCAGCAGTTCATAGCAGTAGAGAACCCGGGTGCCGTCATCCGTCAGGAAGGCATTGAAGAAGGAATATGGATCACCGTGGACCCAATTCCAGGTTGCATGGTCTGCAACATCGGAGAGAGTCAGTGGGCGATTACTATACAAGCCAAGGTTCAGCGTCTGATCGGTGTGTGGTAGTGTGGGAGGTTTGGACGAATGGCTTGTACAGGAGCACGGTTCACCGTGTGATACATCGTGGATCAAACTATCGGTGAGTCTGAGTGGGTATTATGCGTGTCCAATATCCCTGATCCCCTCTTTCTAGTGTATCGTGAGTGGATCTATCTCGGCATTCAAACTCATACATTTACAGATCATGCCAGCATCCCATTTTTCTTCGAGCCCAACTTCGACGCAGAAGTCGCACCGCTCGAGGCTGCACGGCGTATTCAGAAAGACTTGAGCACCCTCGGGGGAAAGCACCATACCCACAAACAAGTTCCGGAGAAAGAATATGAGCCAGTCGTTTATGGCGACTTCCTCCGGAAGAAGGTCAACAATAACTTCGATGGTGGAGGCAGATACAACTAGGTGTTTTCAGCGAGAGAGATTGTGGTGGTAAGACCGCAGAGATGGTAAGAGACTCGAAGATGCACGAATTTACCCGTTGAATTGCGAGCGTATCGTACGTACGTGAGAGTCAATATAGTGAAACACTGTTCATTACTACTGTAATCGAGTATTGAAAGTCTTCAATGAACATCACTATCACGTAGTACATACCAGGTCCACATTGGCAACACCAAGGTTACGCACTACATCTGCCGCTGTGAATAAATCGTTCTGCCTGTGGCACAGAAAGGGCCCTTGTGGGAATCGGAGATGCTCGCTGACTTCTCATATCGTACCGTAGTACCCTACGAACTATTCTGGCCATCCATACTTGCAACGACTTTGGTGTTGTTCCGTGGACATTGGCTCGGACGCGGCAGGACACGGTTCGGACCGCGTCCCGGGTGGGGTTACACTGGCTCAGGGCGACGGCTGTTAAGTACGTTAAGTGGGGTTTGATGGTACCACCGGAGGAGTGACGCCGGCAATCGGGACAGCTCTGGCCCGACTCGGAGTGGAGTCCACGTCGCAGCGCAGCGTCTCACTTGCGGTCTACTGTATACAGTACTGACTTAAAACGTTTACGAGGCAAAAGAGGGTGCACAACCGAGCGATAAGCGGTGTTCCGTTGGTTAATGAGGTGGCACCGCCGTGCCTGTTTACTGTTGCGGTTTCGGTCTTGTATGATTGTATCATCTATCATAGACTGGTTAGTGGTTACCGGTGACTTACTGTAACACTGGCAAAAGACACGGTCAATCTTAGCCGTAACTGCGTTTGGGCAAGTCGGTCGGTCGGTCGAGCTCGATAGGGCCAGATTTTAATTTGACACTATGGTGATGCCGCAGTATGACACTCGACAAGGGCGTTGCGAACCAAGACTAAGTTAGTACAAGACTACCTGAGCTGAGCTGGGACCGTGGGACGACAAAACAGTGCCCTAATCCAGTAGACTCCCTTATAACGCATACCCGAAATAATGGATACTCCCTAATAGGACTATTAACGGATTCCTCTAGCACTGTTCCGACAGGTATGTGTTATAAGGGAGTCTACCGTAGACGAACAGTAGACGAAAGTTTTAATCGTAATATAGTAACGTGCCTCAGTTTGCCACTGCTATTACGGCACTGCTGCTGGAGACCGAGGAAGTGTGTGATACCCGCGATGCGTACGGGAAGAATAATCACACATGCGAGACTGCGAAGGCGACTGAAGGTCTGTGAAACGTCCGAGTCAGCCGGGGAGGCAGGTCCTTCCTGGCTGCTGCAAATTGTCAATGGTACGGTAAAATACAAGTGTCTGTTTCATGAGCCCCGAAGTTACAGTATCCGGCACTCATTCACGCAGCGACTCGGAGTTGAAGCCTGAGTTGAGCAATCACGTTCTTATAGAATAGTACTCTTCACAGTATGGTCGATCTTCGAGAAAATGAAAAGCTTGTACAGTAGACTTTCAGTAGCCCAGTAAAGGCACCATACCAGTAAGTTGCGCACGGAGAAGATACAACCTTCGAACTTCCGGCCAAAAGTTCTCAGGAAAAGATAGAAGCTCTTCATGTGATAGATGTGAAGAACATAGTGCTTGGCAACGAAGAACAAAAAGGGTGCGACGGGGCCTAACTAGGCCTAACTTACTGCACGCACAAAGGAACTTGAAAAGCAGATGACACTTCGTCGTGACGGGCGACGCGTCGAGACTGCTTGCGAGTGCGAGAATCGAAGATCTGACAAATTAAACGATCTCTTTGGACTCCGTTTGGAGAACAGGCAAAGGGCCATGCAGTGAAAGGTAATCATAGCACCCGCGCTCAGAATATTGCGCAAGCCCCACACCATGGTAGACATGCTGTGTCGCGGACAATCCGCAAATCACAGACCATGCGGCCTGAGCACTGGCACACGATCTCGGCGACGAATTTTTCCTAAAACGCCCGCTGCCTGTCGCGCCTCGTTTCATTCGGTTAAAAAACAAGTCTTCAACCTTGTCTTCAAGAACTGTTGTACAGAAGACCGTCGCACGGCTCGGGCTGATGTTGCCGGTTGCCAGTAGAAACCCGCTTCCGTGCGCAGCAGTTCAGAGACGCCAGGAGCAAGACGAGCCCGGAACATTTATTTATCAGCAAGCGACAGTTATAGACTCAGAAACTCACACTTGGCCTGGACTCGTGTTTCGGAAATCGGGAATTCAGAAACCTACTTTTCGAGACTACGGCTGCCGCTAGAGTTAGCGATAGGACTTTCAATGAGTTCATTCAATGGGTTGAGAGGACAAAAGCCTTTCATTTGTCTATATGTCCTTCTAAGTCCTTCATCTCAGTCTCTTACATTAGTCGAGCATAAGCTTGTCCTGATACAAATGGTACTGTATGGAAAAGGTCAAGCGCCAGCACAGCTACTCGCCGTCGCGTTTCCTGCCGCCATCATGGAGAGCATCATCTGCATGGCCTTATTCAGCTTCTTCTGATCTGCATTATTAGCCTTGCCAGCTCTGCGCGCAACAAACCCAAGATCAGCTCTTCCGAGACGACATAACAGAAAGAAGGGCACATACGAGTTTGCACCCGCCAAACTATTCATCGCAAGTGTAAGGTTCCCGTTGACCTCTTTGGCGGCGGCAGCATTCTTCTTCCCTCCTGCTTTTATTCCCTTAAGAGCCTTCTGGGCTTTCTTGACGTGGTTACTTGCTTGCGACATGGCAACTGCTGCGGTGTTATTTGAAGCAGCGGTGCAGTTGGCGAGGGAGGTTGAGTTGTCTACGGACGTGGAGTTAACCAGGGAGGTGGAGTTAGCCAAGGAGGTGGAGTTAGCCAAGGAGGTGGAGTTAGCCAAGGAGGTGGAGTTAGCCATGGAGGTGGAGTTAGCCAAGGAGGTGGAGTTAGCCAGGGAGGTGGAGTTAGCCAAGGAGGTGGAGTTAGCCACGGAGGTGGAGTTAGCCAAGGAGGTGGAGTTGGCCAGGGAGGTGGAATTAGCCAAGGACGTGGAGTTAACCATGGAGGTGGAATTAGCCAAGGACGTGGAGTTAACCAGGGAGGTGGAGTTATCCAAGGAGGTAGCGTTAACCAGGGAGGTGGAGTTAGCCGGGGAGGTAGCGTTAACCAGAGAGGTGGAGTTATCCAAGGAGGTAGAGTTAACCAGGGAAGTGGAGTTATCCAAGGAGGCGGAATTGTTCGCAACAGCAGCAGAGTTACTGCCGGTGTCCTTGTTCTTCTTACCCTTGGCTGCTCCCTTGCCCTTTTTACTCGTCTTAGCACCTGTATTACAGGCTCCAGCTGTCGCGTTTTGAGCGGCGTTGCACGACGCAGTGTTATTGTCCGGGCCTGAACAGCTTCTAGATATGCTTATTTAGTTCGGGGTAGACGGGCGGAAGAACATTAGGAACATACGCCATCTGTGCGGCTAAGTTTGAGAGCATTGCGCTCATGTCCTGGAGTCCTGTAGAAGCGTTCTGCTGGATTGCGTTGCATTGCGCGACGCTACGTTGATCAAGAATCAAAGGTGCTATTTTACAAATAGCGTCAGCGAACGAACGAACAGGGCATATCGGACACTAGTATGCAGACGTACCAGCTCGGACGATCTCTAGACCAGCTCCGACGAGAAGATACAACGAGAGAAGTTTTACCGCCATGCCAGCAATGCAACGGACAAAATGAAAAGAAAACTGGGATTGGAGTTGGACGAAAGGACTAGAAGGAGTGTGGGCAAAGAAGCGTCAAGCTTGGAGTCCTGCTCCGGGAAAGGACAATTGTGGATCGATATGTCGCGCTGGACGACATTTATATATGGTCCCTCCCGTGAGACAGATGCATTGACCGCAGCAACCCTGTTGGGAATGGCAACAGGGCATGTGGAGCAACGTAAAACATTCGCGCTGAGACCTAAGCAAAGTTGATGGTAGTTACGGCGGAATAGGACCGAGCGCCCCGACTTTGATCGACGACTTTAATCGAGGTCACAGTACGTGCGTCACAGCAGTGTAACTCAGACCTCCTAGGGGGAGCCTCACTACCCTCTTGCGCCAGGCAACCAGGTACATTACAGAAAAAACAAGTCGGTCGTATAAAAGGCACAGGCATGAAAATCTATGTCCCACTCACGAAACGGCAGATGAGGTGACTGACATTGGGAAAGGGAATGGTATAAGCGAGATGTTCTACTGGCGATCCGCAGCTATTGTCTCACTCGCGAGCAGCTACGAGATTCATCCTTAGCATATTGAAAGGTTTTGAACTTGTCGCTGTAACTCCGTGACCTCGGTAAACGCGGTACAGTACGGGGTAATGGGAAGTATCGAGACAGTATCGGGACCCAACTACGCACCAACCCGACTGACCAGGCGCCTGGTAATATCTCTGATGGTAAACTGATCGCTGTACGCACCACTTCGGTTGTACCTCTGCATCAATGATGAACGCAAGCCAGAAATAGTTACAGCGTCAACAATGGTTATAAGTTTCACATTCAGAAGGTTGTACAACGTGGATTTCCGATACTTGCGAGCAATACGGAAAGGAAGATGGGCTGTGCACAGTTCAAGCGATCCAAAGGTGACGAAAGCCCGATGGAGCAGCACTGGACAACGAGCGACGGGGGAGATGGCGAAGATTCCAGTCTGGAACCTCAGGGTAGAACAGTTGGAATGACGCAAATGCCACGGTAACGATCCTCTTGATCGAACGTTTCATTTCCTGATCAAAACCAGCCTAACTTACTGTACGAAGTGGGGATGACCGTAGAAACGTGCGTCAGACGCACAGGTTAGACGTAGGGACCAGAAGCACACAAAGGCCGCTACGAAAAATGGGGTCAAGATATTCAGAGATCGTGCTAGCAGGCAGAGTCGGCGTTGTCGGGGCCCGTGGATAGCTTGACGACGGTGGTGGAGCGGCGGAACTTGAAGTCGTCCGAGTCACCACCGTGACGCGACTGCGGAGGCAATTTTCCCAGGACCTTTCCACTAGCGACAGCAGTGCTGACGATAATGAGTGCAGCAAAACCAAAACCGACAAAGACCTCTGGGTCATCGACAGGACTGTATAAGGCTGATTCAGTCAAGGTGTGCAAGTTGCTCTTTCTGTAACGCTCTTCTTGAACGCAGCCAAGGATGTCGCAGAATCTCTTGGGATCACCAACCTCCCTGATCCTGTCGCATCCGCCCTGGCGAGCGACGTAGAATATCGGGTGCATCAGGTAATCGAGGTGTGTCATCTCATCTTCCATGGCTTCCCGTTAGCCCTCAATCCATCTCAGGAGGCAGCGCGTTTCATGCGTCATGCGCGACGCACAACCCTCACCACTGGGGACATCGACCGTGCATTACGCGTTCTTAACATCGAACCCCTCTATGGACATAGCCCATACACGGCTCCAGTGTTCCGTCGTGCGCTACCCTTCCCGCAGATGGCGTCCGTCGGTCCCGTATATTTTGTCGAGGACGAGGAAGTAGACTTTGAACGTGTGCTCCGCGAGGAGAAACTCGTGCTCCCGCCAAGCGTCCGCTGGACCGCGCACTGGTTGGCCGTTGAAGGCGTGCAGCCGCTTATTCCCGAGAATCCGCCAGCTGTGCCCCGCGATGATCCTTCGCTGACCGCACCGGGTGCTGCTGCATCCGATAAACGCGCTGGCCAGCAGGCTGCGTTGGTCAAGCAGGTTCTCTCGCGCGAGCTCCAGCTCTATTACGATCGCCTTACATCGTCAATACTTCCCTCTGGGTCCGGAACGATGGATCCGACCAAAAGGACCGCTGCGTTGGCAAGCTTCAGGCATGACGCGGGACTGCAACCATTGTTACCATACCTCGTGCGCTGGGTTGGCGAGAACGTTGTCAGCGTACTGCATGACGGCAGCCAGGATGATACCTCTGGACGCACCCTCGAGGTATTGCTGGACGTCATCTCAGCCCTGCTCGAAAACGCGACGCTCTTCGTCGAGCCCTACGTACGTTCGAGTTGACTCAAGCGAATTTATCGAATATTGATGTGGTTGCTGACACCGTTGCCTTGCATTATCAGCTCCACCAAATCCTGCCTCCCGTGCTCTCCGTCCTATTACACTCCTCGCTACCGCCCATGCATTCGGATCATCTGCGCAAATCCGCCGCGTCTGCCCTCGCCCGGATACTCACGCAGCATTCCGTAACCTATCCCTCACTCGCACCGCGCATTATGAAGACACTGCTATTGGCTCTGCTCGCGCCAGAGCGTGGGCCTGGCACGCGACTAGGAGCGCTGCGGGGGCTCATCGGCGTCGGCAAGGAGGCCGTACGGAAGGGCATACTGGATGCGGGAGGGGCGAAGGCCCTTGGAGCCGAGCCGGGAGTTGCGGGTGCGGTATTCGAGGCACTTGAAGTGTTACACCCACCTTCAGAACGTCCCGTGCCGCTCGATCTAGGTGACCCTGAAGACACGCGAATTGCGGAGCGTCTGCGCGAGATTCTAGGTGATTTTTTCGCGGAAAGGCTCATGGGCGACGCCGCTTGGGCGCGGGGCGTGCTTGCGGAGAGCTGAAAAAAGAAAGACCTTTTCCCTACGTTTTTTTTTCTCTCTCATTTTTCCTTCCGGGTGTATCATAACGCGCCGCTGCTTTGTATCGAGAGTTATCTCCTTTTTCTTTTTCCTTTGGACCTTGCTTTTTTTCTCTGAACGGTTTCCTTTGGTCGTCTCAACCTTCAAGACGCCGTCCCGGGCCAGCAGCTTCAGCTCGATCAGAGCAGTTCAGAGACTTCCTCTACCTCAAGTCATTCTTCGAAGAAAATTTCTCTCAGGTCTGTTTGAAATGTTGCGGCTGGAGGCATTAACCGTAATTTGTTCCCTCTCTCGTGGCTCTTTATCCCTCCCAGTTTATTCTAGCTGATGGCGGCGATCCCTCTCAGCCCACGTTCATACTCCACATCTCAGTCAAGGCTTAGCTTCAGCACAACCAGTAGAGGGTTCGGCTTATCGGTTCAGGGCTGAATTCCGCCACACTCCAAGTATGACCCACTGTTATCGCAGGATGCTTTTTTTGGAAGTGGCACGCGACCCCAGCGCCATTCCGAGTCACATGGCCGTTACCTGCAATCTACTTTGATAAGCTTCCATCGGTGGTGGTACCGAAAGGAAAGGCGGCGCAAAATCCTGTCACTCAAGCATCCACCGTCAATGCCGAGCCAATTATACATCCTAGGATTGGTGCAGCCATCAACTCCACAGGAATACAGGAGTACTATGAGATTGAGCTGTAAGTCCGTAAGTGCTGTCCGGCTCCCTCTTCCATTCCTTTCCTTTTTCTCGTTGGCACAAAACGCCGCTACAGCTCTTTCCTGTAATGGTACTTTATCGATTTTCCCAAGTCTAACCTATCGGTTCGCTGAGTGTGAAAAAAATACACACTAGGAGACCGTTCCTCACCGCACCGCAAAGGCGTGACTCACTCTTTTACTCGCCAATTTCACAAACACCCACAACTATGCACTATGGCTGTGCCAATCGGTGGCGACGATACCAGGTCCAACGATCTGGTACGTCCCGCTCAGAGTCAGTAAAACGCGTCCAACTCGGCTAGCCAGCTAACTTCAAAATTTCAACTAAAACATGTAAGTTATCCGCTCCAGTTGTTCAGCGAGGTTTTCTCGAATGATCGGATCGGGAAAATTTAAATCCACGACATGTTCCTCTCTCTCTCTGTGTTCCTCTCTCCCCGCGCCGCTGCACCAAGGCGCAAACTCAAAGCCATTAATTCCCACCTTACGCCGTCAAGCTGGGAGTTTTCCCTTCATATCTTTTGGTACGGTCAGGCCTCATATCCGTGGATGGACTAGGTAAGTTTTGAGAATTGGAAAAGAAAGAGCAATTTATACACCGCCAGTGGTTTCTCCGACTCAGGACGCTGGCCCGCGAAGTTGTGAGTACATGTATATGAATTACAGCACCCACCAACTACAGGTCCGAACTTAAAGAAGAGCATGGGACGCAAGTCGAACCCTGGGTAATCCCGAAGTATTTCCCAACACGATGGATGAGGCGTACGTATATGCTGTATGTCGTTCCCTGTTGACATACTAGGGAAGGCGTTCTCTGTTTCGCTCCGCTTCTCGCGCAATGATGCAAATTGCAGGGATCACATCGAGCAATCATTAAATCTTGGGCCATCCCAGTGGGTTCAATCTCGGAGGCAATAGCAGGTACTCGGCGTTCTTTTTATTCGGTTTGCAATTGGGAAGAGAAGAACAGCTATGATCCTCGAGTTTGGATGGGCGTCAACAAAAACTTAAGGCAGGCAGACAGGCAACAACACTACGCCACTGGCACATTCATCTACTGCTGCTTCCAACATTGTCGGAGAATAAGTGGGTGGTGCCAGCTGGCACGCATCTCAGCCTCAGGCGTCTGTCTCATTGAGAAGAAAGAAAGAGAATATTCCAGAAGTACGAGTATTAAAGAATCAGTAAAACCGTCGTCATCGCCCTGTTACCGTTCATTTCCTGACAAAATTAGCATGAGGGGGAGGCTGGGTCATCTCCGTCAACGCCCGTTCAACGGATTTCCGACATTTTATCATCGCATTTTCCTTTCGTGCCTCGGATCACATCTCCGAAATGCAAACGAAAAGCGTGATAAACGCATGAATGGGAAAAGAAACAGCGATCGATAAGTTGATAGAGCGCAATAAGCAACGTTCATCGGTGACATGACCGAACTTGTCTTAGCACTCGCTCTGCGCCGCCCATAATCATACTGGCAAGTCACGGGAACAGGCGCGCGCGTCGGCGATCCGCTGTCTTGTGCCCCGTTACCCAGATATATTATAGGAACACACGCTTCCCAACAAAGTTTTCCTTGCTTTCACTCTCAAAGACGCTGCATACCTTAATCTCCCTTCTTTTGAGCTAGCATCCCTCATGTATCTCCTGCGCCGCGCGCTGAATTGGACAGTGCCAATAGACCCCGTGTATCAAATACATTGCGGCAAATTACGATACGAACCAATAAGCGCTACAGAGTCGATTTCGAGGAGGGCGATCTAACTTCTACATTGTTTCACGAACGTTTTTACAATATTAGTTTGCTGCGGTGGCACGCAGGTCGCCAATGGAGGCAGTAACGTAGTCAGGAATTATGGTTGATGCGTTGGGCCCCGACAGGTTTTCCTCCGAGGTGATACCTAACAACCAGATCATCAGAACTCTTAGCCTTGGACAGACAATCGAGGGGTGAAGTGAGGTGAGACCACCGTACCAGTGAGGACAAGCAACGTTGCGAGCCCACCAGCTTTACCGAATTGTATGTCAGTGTTGAGCCTGTCACCAACCATGATCGTGCGTTCTGGGTCAAAGTTGTGCCTACCATCAATCAACCGCACGATGCCAAAGAAAAAAAATGAAATCAATCAGCATTCTGCCGGGAAAAACACGCCTATAGTTGCGTGAAGCGATAGGCTAGGAAGACGAGTTTGTGGTGGAACACCCACTTGGCTTTGATCGCATCTAACATCGTGCTGTTAGGTTTTCCGATCGCAGTGACTGGTCGATTGGGCCCCAGCGCGGTGACAAGAGGTGCGAGGATGGCGCCTGCGCCGGGTAGCAAACCGTTCTCCGATGGGAACGTAGAGTCGTCATTTGTGGCAAGAAATACACATTCAGGGTTCGAATGGAGGTACCGGAATGCGCGCGACAGCTTCGTGTAGTTGATGGACGTGTCGAGGCCAACCAGCACGGCGCCAACCGAAGGATCAGGTGGTATCTCGCCGGGCGCAGAGAGCGTGTTATCTGCAGGATCCTGCGACGGCAAATGAGATGCGCGTTGAAGGATGACGCATGAACTGACGACTCACGGTGCCGCCAATGAAGAAGATGCCCTCACTGCGAAGCTCATCTTCGAGCCCTGACATACCGATCACATACACCCTCTTATCCATGGGAAAGTTGAGAACCGAAGAGAGGTAAACAGCAGCCGCATATGCTGATCCGAAGACTTCGTCCTGCAGCACGAACAAACCAACGGGGGTAAATTCAGCATCCAGGTCATCCAATTGAGGAGAAAATACGTACAACATGCGCCTCGATGCCCAGTCCATCAAACTTCTTCTTGTAATTACGCCGAGACTTGGTCGCGTTATTAGTGACGAAGAGGACGCGTTTCTCTGCAAGAACGAGAAGGATCGGATCGGGAGCGAGTCAGCGAGGCGCGGAGGCGACAGGAACGGGGTTGAGTACAAACAGCTCCACAAGCAAAGACTTATACGCTCTTACGTACTCTGGCTGCGTAGAAGTTGGAGGACCTCCACCGCGCCGTCTATGAGACGGTCTCCGTGCCATAGCACACCATCACAATCGAACATCCAAGTGTCATACTTGTCCAGAAGCTCCTGGTAACGTTCGGGGTTTTTAGTGTCTAGGCGGATACTCATGTGTGCTGCGCTTGGGCTCTAATTCTCTCTTATCTGTAGCAGGTGTCTTGCGTCGTATGATGGCACCTTTCCGAGGGGCTAGAAACAGAGGGTGATGGTCGTCGGTAAACAGGTAAATGAGCGATGAGCTGGCTGGCCTGGCCTTACTCGTGCTCGGACAATGCCGGAGAGACATGCGCGGCCTACCGGAGATGATTTCCCCGTTCGGGGAATTCCAGCCACTCACTCCTACAATCATCACTGCAAACTTCAGGCATTTCCCATTGTACATCAAGTCTGGACAGACTACTGTTTCCGGCTTTCAAAAAAAAAAGAAAAAAAAAGATGAAACTCGGCAGTGTGCTCTCCTAACAAAATGTGCATTTTTCCGGTGATCCTGCTGCCGGGGTTGCCGCACCTCTTGCACGTTGCCCTCTGCACCCCCATTGCGATGCGTCGGCTTTCACCGTCAAGTCGACCAGCTGTTTGGCCGATGCCCGGGCACTAACTAACAAATTGAACCTAATGCGAAGTTCTCCGTTTGCGCCATTTCCCGTCGTACTGCATAAACTGATCAGCCTCGGTTTTTCAAGTGCCGTTCGGGGTAACTAGCCCACGAGCCGCAGTTGTTTCTGTCTTGTCTCTGGTTTATTGGATGTCCACTGGCTCTGGAAGGTGAGATACCCACCATCCAACTCTCTTTTGACGTCAGGAATCCGCCGAAATCGTTTGCCAAATGATTCTCATCCGACCCCGTCGGACACTTCCGGAGGGAACGACGACTTCCACTTCTTAACACTCAAGCCATACCGTATACTAAACCCGACGCACATCCTCTATAGCCAGCAAGGAAGCAAAACTGAACTTGAATGATGCACGTCGTGAATCGAAATGAGCCCGTTTCTTCCCACCACACCAAACCATCACGCTGGCCCGACGATGACCCGCGGCGCAGCCCTTCGTATTCCATCCCGTGGCTTTTGGCGTGCTTACGTCGTTGGGCACGCGTTTCGGCTTGCTCACTTTTGACAGCGGCTACACCCACCGGAAGGCCCCTCGGATCCGATCTTTCGCGCGGCGCCGGAGATTACACTCCGCGTGACAAGCCTATCTGCGCTATCAGGGTGACCCCCGTATGCCCCCACACCGATCTCCCACACGGAGGCAAGAGATGAATATGGCTTTTCTTGCGGTCCGTCGACCCTGAGGGCAACTTCTCAGTCGCAGAAAATGGATGTGGATGTCATCCATCTCTTCCCAGCCCTTTTCAGCTCCCTTTTTCTTCACACCCCTGTCTTTGGGCACCGGACTCGGTCCTTCTTGGTCTCGTGACATCTCCACGTGTTTCATTGACCTTGATCCGAATTCCGAGTATCTAGTGACTGTACAATTTTCACTGTCATGGTCCTGAGAACACGGAACACACATACATGTGAAAGCAAAAGAATACTTAGGCGTGTCCTCTCTTGGATCGTCGACCAAGTGGGGCTAAAAAACGAGACGTATATTGAACTCGCCAGATAGGGGCGGTCCGGATGCGGCCTTACGCCCGTCCACCCAAATTCTAAAGCAACAAATAACCCCGTTCAATCTGCGCAATTTGTCTGGGGTCAGACGTGTAAGAATTTGCGCTCTCTCGGGTCTGATCAAAAGGCTCCGTCCTTTACCGAAAAGGAAGAGACCCTTGTGTGTTGGGCCCCTCTGTGCGCAATCGCTACAGGTTATCTCCACTCGAATTTTTTTTATGGGCGTCACCACGGTTCCGAATTTGGAACAGAGTTAAGAAGAACGTATGGAACTTTTGACCGTCCCTTCAAACAAACACGCGGGTGGCGCTACGGTGTGTAGAGGGGATGGTGTGTAGTATTGCATCTGAGCTACAGACGCGCAACGCCTGGCTGCTGGATGGTGCCCCTTTCTTCAAAACCCCATGGGCACACACAATAGCGGTTCCCCTGTATATCGCCGTTGTCTTTCTTGGATGAAATCCGCCACTTATCGGAGGTTTCCATTGAGACCCGCTCGCCTACTACCCGTTTCGGATCGAAAGGAATGTCCATATACAGTGGAAATTTACTAGGATCCAACTTCCAAAGTAAAAACTCATGCAGGGTTAGCCAAGGCCAGATCGGTGAATATGGGAATGATCGTCCTCTCTCCATTTGCAACGTGCAAGCAAAAGGTACCGCCTTCTCCTCGCTTGTTGCGGAGGTTCTGAATCAGATAGCAGAAAAAACGTGTCACCCTGAGAATCTATAGACCCCATTTGTGGCGTCTCGTCCCTAATACTTCGGACCAAACTCGCGTAGAAAAGGAAGGAGGAATTATTTTTTCATTGAGTGTTAACTAGGTTAAAACAGTGATAACAGGAATGATGTGGTACAGTAGGCGATGTGTTGTGTGGTCCTGATCTCTGGAACTCCCTTGTCTAAACAGTACAGTATTGCGAATCGAACATGTACCTCCAACTCTCTAACTCGTACGCTTGAGCATTATTCTTGATTCCGTGGAATGAAGCAAAACAACTATGAGCCTCTCCATCCGCGGAATTCTGAGAAATAACGGTGGTATTTCGCGTTCTGTTCGGTTGCCTCTTCTTGCCATCGCACTACATCACCATCACTGCGCGGCAAGACAATAAAAAATTCCGAGGTCAAAGCCTTCTTCGGGGAGCTCGCCCCCTGTCCTCACCATGTTCGTCGCTAGAAGACCAGGACAGGACGTTCCGGCCCCCGAGGCGTTCCCAAAGTGCGCAGTAAGGTGCAGCCTCAATCAACGTTGGTTCCGGTCGCGGTTCCGGTCGTGGTCGTGGTGTTGGTGGCCGACGCGGGGCAGCCTGTTCCTGACCAACACCACCACCCTTCTCCTCTAGGGCTGTCGATATCTTCAGCCTGAGAGGGGCGGGGCGGTAGGAGCCGTAGCCTCTAGAAGATCCGTGTTTTACCCTCTTCTTGGGGGGAGAACGAGGCGGTTGCGCCTCTGCTTGCGTCTCCGCCTCGAACACCTCCGCCATACTCCGCTTCCTCTTCCCTGAATGGTGATGGTGATCGCGCTGGCCACGAGACCCAGGAACAACAACATTCGCAGGCGCACGCACCGGTGCGGGGGCCGAGGCTGGGATGTCCAAGCGACTGCCAGGTTTGTGGTGGCGCTGTTCAGAGGCTGCAGGGCGAGCGGAGGTGACGACAACGTTGAGGGAAGATAAAGGCTGCATGATGAACAGTTGCCAGTCAATCTCTACTCGCACAATATTGGCGATCATGGACATCGCAGCCCGATGGCCCCCAAGGTTCCCACAAGCGATTACAGAGAACGTGGTGAAGGTCTGTGCATCCATCAGTTTCAACATCGCCTTTACGGGGCCCGAATAGTCGGTAGTGTCGGGTGACGGTGGCGGAGGAGGAAGTTCCTTTGCCCGTCGCACGGCCTGGTCCGATCGAGTGAGAGGCACTTGCGGGTATTCAGTGTACCACTCCGCTTTCTTCAGTTGATGTTCGTCGAAGCTCAGCGCGGCCAGCGCGGCGAGCATACACGCGTCGTCCACCTGTGCCAGTGCCCAACAGAGGAAAGACCGTGAGAAAACCAGTAGAGAACAAAAGACAACCCAAAAAAGGAAAAAAGAAAAATTAGTCGGACGCGAGTTAGGCGCGCATCGACCGTTAGTCTGCTTCCATCCCGATCAATTTTCATTCTCGCCCTCAACGGCTCTAGGCTGAGTATGCTCTAGCCCGACCTCGAGGAGCGAAAAGTAAAAAAAGAAAAAGAAAGACAGAAAGACGTAAAAAAAAAGGCGTTTTGGTTTGAAAAGTACGTACATGGTCCATTCTGTCAACGATGAGACCTGTGGAGGAGAGGCCGTGCATGTCAAAGTAAGCGGCGATTGTCTCGGCGTCTTCTGACCTGCCCCCGACATCATTGTCTTCAAGGTCCATTCGTCGGCGCCAATCGCGCATCTGTATACAGTACACAAAAGTGGGGGCGGATATGCGGCGTGAGCGTTCAGGGTGCGGGCCCGAATATGCAAGGAAGAACGGAAAGAAAGCGGAGAAGAGAAATAAACTGACTTTTGCAATGGGTAAAGTTACTGCTACCGCGCCTGATTGCGCACACGCGGTGGCATGGATCACGCCAGACACGAAGGTCAGGTTGACATTGATCCCATCTTCACGCTGTAGTCTGGCCGCAGCTTCGATACCGGACTCTGTTGCCGGAATCTGTTTTAATTTTTTTTCCGTGCATGGTTTCAAGGTGTGCCAAGTCAGAGACGCCCTTGAAGTGCGTCAAGTTTATGGCTCACGGCAACCATTAACATATCCCTACTGCGGCCCAGCTTCTCGAAGCGCGCGACGAGGCTGCGCGCTTTGTTACAGAGGGCGTCTGGATCGCCGTCGTTGCGAGCATCTAGAATCGTACAATGGGGTCCATCGACGAAATTCATAAGCGCGTTTCCGAGTTCTGCGAACTACGCGCGGGAATTTGACGAATTTGACACGAGCCAGGGGCGGGGTAGGGAAAAAAAGGGAGGGAGGGGGCACATGGTTGTACGTTATTTAGTTGCCGACGCGCGCGTATGCAAAGAGTAAACGGGAAGGCTCACGAATTGCTCTAGGGCACCGTCGAGAAGCTCTTTGAGAAATTGCGCCTTCTGATCTGCATGGGCACTAGCGCCACTGAACCTTTTTAAGTATGTCATGTGTCACCGTCAGTTGGTTTTTCCAACAGGCACGATGAGGACTGAATAAATCTAACATGGCATTTGGTGCCTCTGCTAGCACCTTGCGCACAGCAACCCAGAGGAAGTAGTATGTCTCCATGTCACTCTGAATTCCCTTGTAGACGTTGTCAAGTGACAGAACGCTCGCATCCAGGTCATAATGCGCTAGCGCTATTAGGACAATCATGAAAAGGAAATTTCAGATTTTTTCTCACAAATCCCCACGGGACGGCACATGCCAGGGGCGGCGGCCCGCGAGCGCATGAGGGGCACAAAAAGAACGCACAAACTCACCATCCCAGTCTAGCGTGTCGGCTAGAACACGTGTGCCGAGTCCGTCCTGCAGCATTTTCAAAAGATATGGTCGGTGCCGTGGTTCGGACAGCTGCTGAGGGGCGTTGGCATGGGCGATCTCATCGGCCTTCCGCTTCTGTTGCTGTTGACGGGCTAATAACGGCATGTGTGCGATTGACAGCTGAGGGGGCTAGCGGGCCGTTGGTCGGGAGCGTATCGGGTGGGTATCGTGCTCACGGGAATTCCTGAGACTTTCAAAGAAAGTAAAGGTTTGATAGATGGGATGGAAAAAGAAAGTTGAGTTTGTGGGTGTCCTTTACTGGTAGGGCGTTGCGCTCGCATTAAGTCGTTGAAGTTCCTAGGGTCGTATGACTGATTGTGGTGTAGTGATTGTGATTGGCATTCAATATTCAATAACAACAGCCAGCCACACCACAAAACCCCCCAAAAAACCCAACGAAAGTCCAGGTTATGAAAGAAAAGAGTTATAAAAGCCACAAAGCCAGGAAATGAATAATGAGGTGCAAGTTGCGTCAATGCTGGCCGGAAGATGCATTGAGATTAAGTCACGTGGAGAAAGGGTTAGAAAACTTGGAGATCGAAAAGATCGACTGCCGTAAAGGAAGGGTCCGTTCGGCGGTTCGGACCCACACACCACACATCACCGCACACACGAGTACACACCACCAGTGCCAGTGGCCTGGCATATGGCCGAGGAGTGAAGATAACGGCATAACAGATGACGAACATACAGCACTCGTCCCCCCAAGGTCACACCACCTCCCAATCGACCAGATTGATCCATCCCCCCTCCACCTCCTAATCTATGTCTTTTCTTTATGGTTTAGCGCGTGCTTAGTACAGTAAACGGTGCTGCAATTGCAAAAAGTCGAAAACCCGTTCTTTTCGCCCTACCCTCCCTCCCACTTGCGGTCGCTCCTGTCCCGCCGCCCGCTCAGAACAGCAGCGCCAAGTTCGGGGAAATCGTCTGTCAATGTTGCTGAGTACAATCCGACCGAGGGAAATGGAAAATGGAAAAAAAAAAAGGTTGGCACTAGAAGAAAAGCTAGTGGCGCCGCTGTCTGTTCTGTCTCAGCCGTCGTTTAGGCCCTACTACAGTTGTGCTGTTGGGTCCTGGATCCCAAGTTGAAAAAGAAACAACAATCTATAATCGATAAAGCGGTTTCCCAGTATATATGTGGGTGTGGGTGTATACATAGGAACGTCGGGTCCTGTGGTTGCAAGGGTCATATTGTTTCAATCGTTAATTGGCAGTGTCACGGTGGCATGTAGTGGCGTGGGGGCCGGAGACTTCAATAGACGCGCTCTTATCTGACCATGACGCAGGGGAGGTACGAGTGAGGGCTCTAGCTCGGTCTGCTCTAACTGAGGTTGGTGACAGGGCTGTCTAGTTGATGCAAATATTTGTTTTCTTGGTGCCACCGTCCCTGCGCAGGAAAAAAATAATCAAAGAGGGTGCGATTCATTTCTTTTCCCCATTTCCTTTTTTCTTTTCAAGAAAAAAAGGAAAAACCTTTCATTCGGCATTTAAGTCTTCTTCCTGCAAAAACTAGGACATAACAAGATAAAGCACGAAAAGGAAAGCAGCGCCGTGTACACGTGCTTAACTCTCTTCACTCTAAACTTGTAAAGAGCGCTGGGCGACGAACGGCCGTCTTAGCTGCGTCACATAACACCCTTATGGGGAGTTGTTGGTTGACTTGCCACTTGGGGATCCAAGGGAATCAGGGATCAGTGGCACTGGCACATAATGACCCGCATATTAAAAACGGGGACGACGACCCTGTGATTCGAAGACCTCACAGAGGCAACGGAGGAAAAATAAAAGAAAACCGTCCCCCGGCATGTTCCCTTTGCACTGATGGCGTGCTGGCTGATCCGCAATTAACAACCTGGTTTGAGAAAACTATGGCTGAGCGAGACGTCTTTCTATCCTTTCATTTGGACCATGATTCCTCGACGGGGAATAATAATAATTAAAAGGATATCCAAATGACAGTTCGCTCCGCGGTTCCGATCCAACGTATTTTGGACGGAGAGGTTGGGGGGAAGTGGGAAAGCAGAACCTCGCAGGAAGGGAGAATTCAGGGCGAGGTGAAACGGGATCTCCCGAAAACGTACCTGTTAATTGAAGGCTAGTAGGAGTCGTTAGTCCGCACCTTTTGGCCTGACAATACTCTCTCCCTCCCTCCCTCCCAACCAACTAATTTAATGAACCCTAAAACACGCTGATGGGAATACTGAGAAAAATGACGGGTTCAACCGTGTAGATAGGCACAAATGTTCGTTTGACGGTTGAACAACAGGGGAAACGCGGGGAAAGACGTCCTGCAAAACTCCAATTGTGCCAGCTTGACCTGAGCGCGGGTAGAGCCAGTATGTAGGAGTAGGAGGAATCGAATTCTGCGGCGCGCCGCGCCGCGCCGCACGGCGTAAAGAATGGTAGAGTACCCCATTTGGGCAGGACCGGATATCGGGTAGCGTAAAAAACATGCCTCGAGGGCAAGGAGCTGCTGAAATCACAGCTTCGGATTTTCGCGCCGAAAAGCCGCCTTGAAGCAAATCAATCAACCAGGACAAGGCACCACCACAGATTCCGAACCCATCGGGTCTAATATGTCCACAAACATTCAATACCATGCAAAGTGGGCTCAGCAGCGGCGCAGATGCACATAGAGATAAATTCATGCGATGGAACCCCACGGAGTCACGAGTTGTAGTTTGACCTCGTGATGGGGGGAAGTGAGGCGCCATGGGAAGGTACGAAGGAGAAGCCAGCAAGGGAAGGGGAAGGGTGTGTGAGCGATTGATCCTCGGGATACCCGTCCGTTTACCACCCTCGGCTATCTCTGTATCTTGCAGAGAGTTGGGACTAGGAGCCAATGGACAAACGCAAGAGCTGAATAGGCTGATATTGTTACACAAAATGTGGCAATGAAAACCAATAGATATACACAAAAAAGCTAAGATGGTGAGAAAAAAATGGAGACAGAAGCGGACCCGACAGCGTGGCGCCGTAGGCGACGACCCATACTAAGCAACACGGCAGGCGCTCCGTCAATATGCATGAAACAAACAGATTCGGGCAATTCCCGTGTCAGATCTAGGGATGAATCTGCGTGCGATCCGCTGAGTAGCCCTGCCATGAGCTCAGCTCGGCCGTGTGGTGTGCGTGGTTAAACGAGTGGACGGGTGAATAAGTCAAGCTATGAGACGATTCCTGCGTCGGTGACTTAAAAAGCACGCACACCCAATCACGTCAGACAATGTCCATGTCGATCGAATAAAAAATCCAGTCGACCTACAATATAATCTTCCTCTACTTTTACTGTGTCATAATGAGAGGATGGGTATTGAGGAGCTCCGGTCAGACCATGATGCGTCGTGTGGATGGTCGGCGGTAGGCACCGCGACGACGACATACCATGCCCTCCACCGAGAAGGTGGGAAGGATTCTCATTCCCCGACTGCTGTCGACGACGAATGTCACTAGGATCCAGAGCTCTAATAAGGCGCACAGTCTCGCTGGGAGCTCAACCGGCCGGTGGGGAATGAAGTACTTGCCGAGTATGATGTTGGCGTCGAGGCAGAGCTCGGCGTGTTAACAGAAGGCAGCTGATAGCTTAATGGTCCATTTTGCACTCCGGAGGAGAGAATCGAGTTGGACGAGTTCAAACCCGGGCTCGAGTAGGACGAAGTGTTATTTGAAGAGGTCATATATCCGTGCGAGAGTGGTGGTGGCGGTGGTGGTGAAAAGTTGGTCGTACGAGCGGAGGCTTCCATTGTTGGTGGGCTTGGAGTCTGGCTGGGACTCTGTCATTCCATTCGCGTGTCAGAAAAAAAAATGGACCAGGTGCGTGGAAAAATAAGAAGCTTACCAGGTATACGCCGTCGACGTTCTGCGACAGGCGACGTCGCTTAAGTTCGCGATCTGGGTAGTCGCTAGACATTGAAGACTGGAACGAGCCGCGGCGCGCCATTTCAAGGTGCGGGTCTGTCATGAGGGATGGCCGCCTGGTCTGCATATGTAGTTGACGGCGCAACTCTTCATTTTCGCGTATGAGCTTGGTGTTTTCTTGTTCGAGCTGGCGGATGCGCAGCGTTGGTGGTGGGAGCGCCGCGACTTGTTCGGGAGAGAGCGCAAGCGCCGTTTGGAGCTTCGTCACGGTTTGCTCAAGCTATACAATTCCATGAGACGGCAAGGTCAACGAACGAGGCGCGGTGTTATTGTGTGGGAGGAGGGGGCGTTACCTGCTCGATGTAGGCCTTTCGTTTTGCGCGATGCCTGGCTTGGGCCTTTGCATTACGACTGCGCTCGGGGCGGTCACCGGCGGCCGTGGACTGGCTATTGGTTGCTGCTTGTGCCATGGTGTGTTTTACGAGTTGAGAATGGAGGACGAGGTATCAAGGGTGGTCGCCTGGGTAGAGTGGGTATGTGTGAGTAGGACCGAGTGGAAGGAGGCGACTGTAGAGATTGAGAAGAGAGTGAAAAGCGGGATTTATAAAGAGTTGACAGCTGCTCGCCCTGAACCGAGAGATCTCCCATCGTGAATCTCGGGCGAATCGAATAATTGTAATCTCCTTCCTTCCCCTCTTATTATTATTATTTTATTATTATAATTATAATTTTTTTTTGCGTTTGCGCTCTCACCGGTGTTATCGCTCGGTTTGGTCATCCGAATAGCCTTTGCTCACTCGCTCTGTGGCAAATGCTTCCGCGTCTTTGATATCGTTCATTCATTCTTGACTCGCTCAAATCCCACCCACCCCACGCTCAATCAAATTCCTCTGTCCTGTTTCCGTGTGTCTTCCCTTTCTCTGCCAGCAAGGTCTCTCTCCCCACCCCTTTTCTCCCCCACCCGTCTCACTTCACCCACTGCGTCACCGTTCACTTTTTACTACTTCCAAATAAGGAAGTGCTCGTATAGCACGTATGTCATCATCATGCATCACGATCTGTCCTGTCCAATCCAAAAGAACTCGCATTGCATCTGCGCCGTGTATACCCCCCCAATTAGATTAATCTTGTGTAGTGCTTCGATGCGCCAAACATCACAAAGGCCAACAACCCCTTCCCTCTCCCCAATAGTTCGGCCCATGAAATATGAATTGTAAATGGTCCAATTAACGGTCGCTTGGGCCAACTGAGCGCGCTAGTAATCACAAATCACTTTGGAGCCTGCCATCGAAGCGAGTGACAACTCACAAGACCTTGACAGGACAAGGCCGGTCCCTCCTGGAGTCCGTACGCCACATTTAATCCGAAATCTTCTTGCCCCCTCCTCCTCCCCTGAGCGCCAGGCTTCTCGGCTGGTTGCAGCCAATCGCATCGCTCGGTCCCAAGTTGCCTTTTATACTCGTGTCGCGGAATGCCGTGGTCACCTGAGCGGGTCCTCGCCTGAATGTCATGGCCCTGACCTTTATCTTGCCTCATTTCTCTCCTTGCCTGCCTTGGAACCGCTTCTTTGCGCCCAGAAACCCCCCAAAATACGTATTTACGTTCATGTCCTTATCAGCCTCGCGGTAATTGACGCGTGTCGTTTCTTTAGGTTTTGACGTGACCCGTATTGCTGCATTCCCTTTCGACATCCTCAAGGCCTGTCTTCTTTTCCGACGAAATAAAAAACTGTGTTTGACGATGATGATATCATGCTTGCCCCTGAGAGATTGGGACGCGGGGAGAGGGAATGAAAAGGGGGCTATGAACCGATTCACTCATTGGTCGAACCCCCTTAAAGCGGTGGCATCCACTAAAGACACTCTGTGCGAGAACAGCGCACACGCACAGCCCACCCACCCCCTTGCTACAATAGCAAAAGGACAATGGGGTGTGTGAGTGCAGAACGAGATCCGATCGAGTACGCATTTTCTTTTTGCAGTAGCACACAGCGCCGAATGCGCTCGGGGCATGTCCCATTTCGGACGGACGGCGACTTGGAAGACTCAGGACTGGTGCGAGAGACAAGATCGGTTTGGGTTGGATCTGCGCATAAAACCGAGAAGGGGGGGGTGGCGGTCCCAACGTCCAAGGGGGGAAAGGCCAAGGGTGCGCGAGGAATTCCGAATTCCCCAGTTACTGTATTGCGCCCGGAAGCTTGCCGGGACAACATATTCAGCCCATTCGCGGGAAATCTCGCTCTCAGGCCCGGAGAGTGCCGGTCGTCTCATTCCATCAGTAGAGACGCCTTTTCCTGCCATGGGTCCATTTCACAACAATACTGTGTCCTTGATCATCGCTTTCCCCTTCTGGTAACCTTGTTTGTGATTATTGGCCTGCCGTTCCTTTTCTCTCACACCCGGCGCTCGTCGTCTCTCTCTCTCAGTTCTCTCTCCATCGCCTCAACACGAGGCTGAGCTGTAGAAAAAGGCCCCCGCGGAATAAATAAGGAACCGTTCAAAGGGGAAAAAACGTCACTATAGCAGCGAGCGCGCAGCCACCTGTGTCTGTCTTCGACATCGAAGGCACGCCGTGAGAGGGCTTTCAACACGGCAACGGCCGAGCACGCCATTACCGCATATAAGTGGTCTTACCCGGTTTAATTATAGAAGCCGATCTGTCACCGATTCAGTATTCTGGTATTCCTATTTCCAATTCATTTGTTTTACGCGCTCGTGCATCTGCGTCACGTCCGTGACGGTACGCGCCTGGTGAACATGAACAACAAACGCCCTCGACAGAACACGAAGTGTGAGATAACGCTACCCCCCGCGTAGGCAATTGTTGCGATGCAGTTCCATCAGCCATGGGGTTTCCGAACCCTTTGCCGCACTTCATACAGTTTGAAACACCAAACAGAACAAAATAGAAACAGAAACGAAAACCCAAAAAAAAAGAAGATAAAGTGGTACAATTAATGGTGATCGTGCCTCGCTGGCTGGATGACCAGCTGGTTAGCTGGCAAAGGGTGGTTCGCCCGAAGTCGCGCACAAGTACAGTACGTGTATGGGTAAGACGTGACTTCTCTTTCTGGAGTTAACATAATCTGCGATTGCCTCCGAACATCCGCTGCTAGTATAAGCCAACCCAATGCAACGCGGAGTGCACGCGCCCGCGGCTCTCACTCTTCCTCGTCCGAGATAATTAATCTCTTTCGACCTTTTGGAGGCCCGCCGCCATTACTGCTACTGGTCGAGGTGGTGGTCGCCTGGCGGCCATTGTCGCCCTTGTAGCCTATAGAAGGAGGAAGCACCGGCGTTGTTGCTCTACTTGGCAATTGATCTTGCCCTTGCTGCTGCGCTTGCCCCACATCGTCGTCATCTGTGCCTGTCCTGGGAGACGTGTCGCCCCGAATCCCATTATCGGGTGCCTGCGAGGCGATGGGTACGCCGCGGTATCGGGGTCGTGCTTTGGGACGAGCTTGTGCCACGAGTGGAGGATCGGAGTGGCGGTGCTTCACTGCCGCCACATCGCGATGGGCCAAGAAAGACCGTGAAGATCTATCACTGTCGTGGTCAATGTCACCTCTGCCACTGCCACCATCGTCATCTTCCCCATCATCACTATCACCATCATCATTAGAAGCAGCTGCAGGAGAGGGCCGCAGCGCTCCCGCTTTAAATCCCCCGAGATCGCCGCCTTCGCCTTGTTCTTCGCCGTCCACGTCCTGCATTCCAGACGATGACAGTGCGGACCTCCGACTCCGCTTGGCCACCCTGCCTTTGGTACCAGCGGCGGCGGCAGCATCAACCGATGGCTGCCTACGCCTGCGCTTCTTGGTGCCCGTCGGTCGCATCGTGCCGATATGACTAAGACTGTCGATGGCAGCGAGTGCGGTACGCTCTCGCAAAGCCGCCTCCCGCGCAAAGAAGTCTTCGATGTCCCGTCCATACTCCTCGTCGCTATCTTCGATGAACTGCGCAGACGTGTACTTCTCTCGCTCGCGCGCTTTGCGTGTCACCTTGTGCTTCCGTCCGTTATCGTCGTCGTCGTCATCATCATCGTCCTTCGCCCCCTCTTGTTCGTCGTCGACGGGATGTCTCTTTTTGTGGAGCAACTGCGCAGCACGTTTCCCTTCAAGATCGAGTGGAGTCTTTTCGAATTGTTCTATGACAGTCAGAGATCGTTTGAGATCGGTCAGATCGATACCCGCGGGAATGTACCACTGTGGCTCGTCGGCCACATCTAGATCGAAACCTGTTTTCACCAAAAAAAAGAAAAAAATTAAATAAAACGCGCAAAAAACGCAAAATGTGCAAGCGCGATCGATGGCGAGAATACGACCAAAGGACAACGCAGAATGCGACGCGACGCGAAACGCGGTTTCCGCGGGGCATGGGTTACTGAAGCCGTACTAGACGCGGGAGGGGGGCCAAAATGTAACGGGGAAAAGAGCATACGCACCTCCGTTGTCATCGCCATCTCGCAGAAGATGAAAGTGCACTAGCCGAAACATCAATCTCAGCTGCGGGTTTCTCGCCGCCGCCTCTGCCCGTGCGTCGGTCGTGTATGGGATTACTGCGGACAGAAAATGACAATTTTTTTTTCAATATTACCCCCGCAATCTGGGGTTTCACTTTGGAAGAGAAAAAAAAATAAGGGCAGACGCACTGTAGTCGGTGGTGACGATCTTGATTCGGGCCACATCGGAAGCTTGGTCGGCTGATGGTTCTGTCTCAATCGCGTCTTCACCGATGTCCTCGTCCCCATCGTGCGAGGCTCCCCGAGCGGGATCGTTTTGGGCCCGTTCTTCGATGCGTAGCCGCTGTGCTATGACAAAAGTCAAGATCTATTTTACGCCTCAATTAGTCAACACCCGCTGTGGGGCCTTGCCGCGTAGGACAGACGGACAGATGGACAGACAGACCTCTTTGACCCATTCGATGAACTCGCCTTGGCCGGCGTCCTGAAGGGCAGCCATGGCGATAGCGAGCTGCTCGCTCCACGAGAACCCTTTCTTGACTTTGACATCTTGTGGGTGCCCCGTGTCAACGTCCTTTGTCTTCTTCGTTTTGTTCTCAGGTTCCCAACTAGAGTACCTCTTCCATCGATTCCGATTCTTTGGGAAGAATGCCTGGACACATGGAAAATTCAGATGGAATCCCGGATCTTGTAAGGATTGTAATGACGTGGGAGGGGCTGGCGCACCTCTATGAGAACAAACGAGTCTGCCTCGACGGCTTTGAAGAACTGACGGAGTACAAAGTTGATGAGTGCCACAAGATCCTTGTACGGCTGTTCCTTGGGAAAGGATTTTTGTTCGGCGAGGATAGTCTTGAACAGGTTCAGGGTGGATACCTAACCAGACCACTTAGAAACGTGTGTGGATGCGAGCCCTCCACGCAAGAAACGCATGGAAGATGCTGTTGACCCACTTGGAAGAACAGACCTTCGGCCTTGGCTCGCACGGCCTGTCGATGCAGCAGGCTGACCACGCGTTTCATCTCCTCGGATGACGTGAATTCTTTGTGACGCCCAATGTAGGTCAGTAGCGACTGCGTGATGTCCGCATTTGCGAATTTCTGGGGTTCGTGTCAGCAGAGACGGTTCGACGTGCGTATCACCGCACCGCGGGCGCCCTCTCACCAACTCGAAGCTTTCGAAAGTGAACATGGTCTCCTCAATCACGTCATCTTCCGCTTGTCCTTCCGCAAGTTCTTCTTCCTCAGCATTGGGAATGCCATCTGGTTCTTCTTCCGTGCTATGAACTATTATGGAAGTCGCGGTCAGAGACGACCTAGAGGGCATGAAAAAAAAAAAAAACTTTGCACGCACTCTTGGCTTTCCGCTTTTTCTTTGGTTTGGCCCGCTTGCGCACGTACGAGCCATCGCCGGTTGTTTTGGCCCACTTCTCGAGCATCCGCATCAGAGCGTACGTGAGGTGTACGCTGGAGCGAAGGAACGTGAGCGATTGTGTGCCATCCTTGTAAACCCGTAAGCCATCGAGCGCGGCGTCAAGCACCTGGCCATTGTAGACAAGTTGTTGCTGAAGTAAAACAGCAGCTTCATGAAGCTCTGCTGCCTCGTCTGTTTCTGTCTTTGTCGAGGCCATCGCTTCGAGGAGCGCAAGTAGCTGCGTCAGGCACTCGATACCGGCCTGCAGTTCCGTCCACAACTTGGGCTGTGTAACGTACATGATGTGTGACGTTAGAACGGCGCAAAATTCCCTCTCACCTTCTCCTCGACGGCACCATTCATGCGCTTGAGGACCCACACAATCCAGCTACGCTCGATAACTTCGCCAACGAGCCCAAAAGCCCACGGTTCGGACGCACCCGCGCTTTTCTCCTGTGTCCGGACAGCAAGGAAGTATTCCAGGAACCACTTTGTGACGAAAAGCAGACGGAGATTATCCTTCTCTGTAATCTTTGGGCGCTCCGATTTGATATCCTTGAGTAGGGACGCGAGGAATGCTGCATCGTGTCAATTATGTGATGATAAGGGTCACAAGGTGTGTGCATGGGGGAGGGGAAGAGAACTGCGCACGATTAAAACAAGATTCGATGAACGTGTGAGCAAGTCCACGCAACGCCGTCCGCGCTTCGGGCGTCAAGTTATCGTTGCGCGTAACTTCATCCTCCTTCTTGCCCTTCTGTTTATTCTGACGCTTGACAAGATCGATCACCGCGCCAGACTCTTTGCTCAGAGCTTGTTGTCGATGCAGGACGAATGGCTGGGAGGAAGAGGAGGACGGATTGGGAGGAATCGGGGTCCCTGTGTCACCTTCGGTAGGCGCTCCCGAGGCTCCCGTAACCTTTTTCGGGTTTAACCGTACCGAGATGGTGGTCCCAAAGCGCGAGTGACGTGAAGGTGCGTTGCGAGCAAAGTCGCGCCGGCGTCGATCCTCGATCGTCAGGAGCTGTCGCAGATTCTGCTTCGCATGCTATTGAGGAACGTGGAAGGGCGAGAGCATCTCAGTTCGACAATGAACTGAATTGTTATTTCGGGATTACAACAACTCACCGCCGATTGTTCCAATACGAGTTGAGTAGGCTTAACTCCCCTGAACAAAAGATAGAAGATTTCGAGGACGAGCGCGTTCCAGCTGTTGAACGTAGCATCGGTGGTCACGCTGGAGGCGATGGTGAGAAGAAGATCAAAGAAACGGGATTCGGAAAGGGCGCGAATGAGTTTGCTCTGTAGCGATGAGAACTCTGCCTGGTCGGCGCTGAGATGGACATTGGCAGGGAGGTCTTTGATAAAAGCTAAATTTCTGATGAGATGGAGGATGACGTTCACAATCTGCACGTCGCGCTCGGTCCTCGTCTTGGGACCACGAGCGAGGCAAGGCAGGACGATGCCGAACAATGCCTGGAGGACACCCGGTCCGAGTAAGGCAGCCTTGTAGTGCAGATGGCTCTGCACGAGCTGCGTATAGTCCGAACCGCGATCAAACTCCTCGTCCAGCTCCTTGAGCTCCTCCGCCAAGTCGATGGGCCATGTCATCGCGGTGATGAGATCGGTGCATGCGATAGCTCGTTTGTCTTCGACGTGACCCTTTCCGGCCGTCTCGAGGATGATAGGGACGAGGTCGTTGGGGAGGACGCGCGATGCCCACAAGATGCGAGCGACGGTACGCTCGTCGTCGGTGTCGTCCTTCCGCCAGAACTTCTTCAAGTCTTTCAGGCATCCATACGCTTCGTCTCCGAGACGATACACCCCTCCTTCGTAACCGCCTAGCGCATTGACGACATTAATTATCGCCGGTTCCAGAATAGCTCGTCTTTGGAGATGGTCGTCTTGGTGCTCTTCCCCAGAAGATACTGAGATGACGTCCTCATCTGCCATGTCTGAAGTGGAGAACTGATAATTATTCACCATTGCGTCGCGTCTGCAAACCTCACGCGAGCTGTCACAGACACACGTGATCGTGACAACTCGCGCCATAAGGCTTACTGTACTGAGTATTTATTCCCACAGACCGGTGCTTATACACCTATTTTTATTCCCTTTTCTCCATCTGATCACAAAGAATCTCCGCTGTCAATTGGCTGAGACAGAAATCACCCTCACACTCCGCCCGTCGGATTCATGTCCCCATATATGCGATGATGCTAATCCCGATTTGTCCCCCTTCACTCACCCACTGCAAAGAGGCTGCCTGGTCAGACAGCGCAGTCGCTACCGAAGCGTGACAACTGAGAGGGGAATGCGCCACGGGCCTCTTAATTAAACCCTGTTACTGTATGGGTTTCCGTCTAAACCAAACAGACCGTTTAGAGTTGAATACAAGTAAGGTCTCCACCATCACACCATCATCATCGTGACTCGGCATTCCCACACCCCCTCCCCCCGCATTTCGTGACCCTTATCTCCTGGTCCATGCACAGGGACTCTAAATTCATCATTCTATGACGCCCACTCTTAGGCGAGATCTACGTCGGCGCCCGCCATTTCTTAATTGTAAACGTGTAGGGGTTTACATATACAAGCAACACAGAAATCTCAAGTGCCAATCTGCAATATTTTACGGCATAATGTTTAATAGGCACAACGGTTCTTCTCCCCACTCCAAACAAACATATCCTGCTTATTTTTTTTTACTTGTTTATTTCCGTGACCATAAGTTACATGTTGTGTGGCAGTTGTGCCTGCAACTGGCAGGTCCGCCGGACAGTCACCGCACCGCCGAGCTAAGATGCTCGCTTCCAAAGGGCGTTTCTATTGATAATTATTGTAGTTGCGGGTAGGTCGGAATATCCCTTTCTTTTTCCCTGTTTGTGTTCCGAGATGACCCTGGCTGCCCCGCCGTTGAATTGGTTGGCAGTTCCCATCAAATCAAATCGGATCCCATGGATCCCATGACTCGCCTTCTCTCTCAATTTGAGTCCAAATGGTAGGTCACCGCGTTCGGCGTCTCAGCGGTGCTCTCAAACAAGGGAAAAAATTCCTTTGAACTGACTTGAACTCAATCATCATCCAATCCTCTTTTCCAATCCCCATCTGACAAACACAGACAAAGATCATGGCCATCGCAGATTGTCCGACTACCCTGACTCCGACTCCAAGAAACACCGATATTTTTTTTGACCGCGATCCCATCGGTGCTCGCTTGGGGTGGTGGATCCGCTAGAGGGAGGGACAACTGTTTCGCTTTCTCGCAAAAGGTTTACCCTTCCACGCACTTCTCTAGTGCGAGCCAGTCTGACTTCCATTGGATGACCACGGAACTTATTGAATAAAGTTCCCTCCCTCTCCTCCCGTCTCTCGCGGCGACATGACCAAAACCAAACTCAAACTCAAACGCACTGTAAACAACTCCAATCATCTTACAAAAGTTATCACCCTGAAAATCCTGAAATCCCGATTGGCCAGCTCTACCCACCAATAAAAAGGTACAGTAAACAACGAACCCGTATTGGACAGACAGTGATATACAGCCAGAGAAAGTCCGAGTACTGTGGTCCCTGATCTTGACAAGGGTCGGTCACGGTCCTGTTACCCCCATCTCTCTTTCACGGTAATGCCTCCGGTCCCCACTAGGCGGTTAACACTTGGACCCATAGGAGAAATACATTCACCCGACCAACCTATTGGGTTTCTGCGCCTATAGTATACCCGCTTTTATTTATGCTCATGGGGCCAAGGAAGACGAAGAACGTGGCATGGCACAGTACTACATATATGTATACGCGCTTGTGCCAGGTTTGTCTGATCAATCGAAGCACGGCGATACGGTAAATCATGCAGAGCCCGGGCGCAATTCGATGCTACTACTTACAGTAGTGCTATTCATCAAACTTCCTCCACAGATATGATATGCACCCTGTTTTCACCCTTCGCACGTATCCCTCGACTCCACGAGAAAGGCTACTGTACTCTCAAACCCTCTGCCCCCATCTTCTATTTTTCCCTGACCGGCGCCACGTATTAATTGCGTGCCTGCACGTTTTGGAGCTGTGAGCATATACGATGGCTTATCAATGTGGCACATGGTACAGTACCGCACCACTTGGCCCACATCACCGAGAATTGGCGATAGTGGATACTGTAATTGTCAATGACACAGGGACGGGGAAATGATATTAATTTGCAGCAAAGGGGATACAAGATATTACGCTGCTCGCTGAACTTCTTCCAATTTCACTGGCGGATGTTCAACTGGTGTTCATCGTGCCAATGACAAAGGGACCGGGAGATGACATTATTATAGTTTGTTGTAAGGGGGATACAATAAAAGCTACTGCTTGCTGACTCTTTCCCATTTCATTGGTGGATGTTCATCACCGTAGGGTAGCGTACCTTAAATCGGCAGCAGCGGCAGAATAATGATCAAGGCGCACCACTCTTCTTCTTGCCTATCCTTTTCTTCTCCGCCTTCTCTCTCTCCTTGCGCGCTTCCTCTTTGGCCACTTCGTGCGCTGCATCGTTGAGGCAAAGTCTATTGCGTGAGATCTGTAGGTGACCACATCCTTGGTGAGGGACCAATCAAATTTGAATGAAATAATATCAGGGCGTACCTCAATAGCGTAGAACTATGTCGATTTTGAATAGGTCGTGTCCAGGGGACATAAACGCGGGAAGTCACGACGACATGTCAAGCAAAGAGCATGAATGACACCTCACCTGTATTCGGGTTACTACGACGCGATACAAATTGCAAGACAAGCCAATCAGCGACCAAAGAAATATACCCATCCAGTGAACTCGGCGTACCAAAAATTGTGTTTGTCTCGCTATATTCTTTCGTCGCATCAGCGCGAATCAACGAGCCGAAATTATAATCTGCGATTTTGTTCTTATATCTGTGTTATAGTACGCGCGCGTATGAGAAAGAGAGAATATTGCGATTGAGCAATCAAGCTGCAGGTGGATATGGATGACGCGCGGAGAGATGACGCACGCCTCGATAAATGTGCGCCAGCGCTCTTTGCCCTCTTTACTCTTCATCCATTCCTCGTCTAGCTTGATGAGGCCCGTATGCGGCGCAGCGGCATACTCGGGGAAGTCGCGTAGTGTGTGTTCAAAGATCTCGTCGTCGTACCTATTTCCTCCGTGTGTGAACCCTACCACAACAGCGAAATAGAGAGGAGGAGCGGTACCTTGTGAGTTTCAACGAGCGCGGTGGGATCTTCTCGAGCAGGTTCCAATAGGTCTAGAATGAGAAATGACATCGCGACGCACGCCAAAGTGACGTCAGTTTTCATGAGCCTGGAAATAAATTCAGGGGTGTCGGTTACGGGCTAACCTGGGCATGCTCGACTGCCTTAACCGCGAACCTATCATAGAAGAAATAAGCAAAGTGAGACACGTAAAATGCCGTACAGAATTGTATTCAAGAGAAAGGAGTGGCGGCGGGATAAGAAATAGTCTTGGATACGCACTGTTTCTCGATCTAAACCCCCCAACAACAAATGGAACCCTTAGCCGCTATCGCAGGGACCTGGGTACAAGATGACGCACCTCGGCAAGATTCTGGGCTTGATTTGGGTCGAATGTTCCGGCCATGGAAGTGCGTGGAGAAACAGGCGGATATATGGGATAAAAAAGAGATAGGAAGAGGGAGGAAGGAAGGACGGTGTCTTAATGAGTGCCAATCGAGCAACAGTCACAGCGGTCAGGTGATTGCCCTCATCGTGGCTCCATCAATCGTCGTCGTCACAACATGCGGTCGCTGGTCGATTACAGTAACATCGCCAAGGCACGCTCTGGACAAGTTTCATTACCGAGGGACTTCCTTATTGTGGTGAGAATAAAAAATAGGGTACGACGATAATGTACGTAAACGAAAGGGTGTCCGGTTAAGATATAGAGGCCCGCCCAACGTTCACACCAAAAAGCTTTAATTTCTCGAAATACTTTTGTACGCGAGTGGCAACCTGACGTGGAGTGCGGCGACCACCCATTGCCTTTGATATCTTGGACCATCTTTTTAGAAATTGTATCCTTCAGTGGAAGCTCGTCACGGAGAAACAACGAGGTCGCATACCGGTTCTTTTCACCATCCGGAATCTCGGCGAGAAGGCGCTCAAGGAGGTGCTGCTCTGAAACGGACCATGCTTGTTTGTACGTCTCCGACCTTGGTTTCTCCTTCTTGGCGATGGGGGGCCCAGAAAGCTGCTCGGTTTTGAAGGCACATTGCTTTGCCTTTGCTGCATGTGGACGAGCCGGCAGCGGCCGGCGAGGCCGTGAGGACCGCATGCTCGGAACTGATATGGCCATCGGCTCTGTCGGGGAATGCGGTGGTGGTAGAGACGTAATCATGCTGCTGGGTGTTGGTACCAACGGCTCGCCGTCCGTTGCGATGTCGACGTCTTGACTCTCATCTTGCATGTTGCGTAGGATGTGCACGCCGATGCCCGCACTGTGAGTCCACTCTTGTGGAGGTGTATGCGGCGAATTTCACGTGGCGCTGGTTCTTGCTCCTCATCGGATGAGTCGGATGAAAGTTCAAATGAGGCGAGCACCGGCTCGATAATGGTACGCCTGGCCGTACGCACGAGCTGCTGAGCTGACGAGAGGGCACTCTGTTGTTTCATTGATGGCTGAGATCGTGCATGGTGAGTGGCCCGTAAATCCGCGGCAAGGGCATGGAGAGGAGTGGGGTCTTTACATCAGAGTTATTAGTTTAAATTTTTTTTATAAAAGGGGGGCGTGAAGGGACACACCTTGACATCTGAATAGATCCCAGTCGATTTTATCTTGGACCTCGGCAGCAATGTCGGGCTGACGATCAAGGGGGAAAACAATATCATTGAGCTGTGAGATCGTTGATTAAAGAGGGGAGATTGGTGGTTGAAGACAAAGAAAACCTTTTCGTCGAAAGAGTGGAAAACTGTCTCTGGGTGGGTGGTCGCCTGATCACGTATACGACGAAGGCGGTCTAGATCTGATTGAGTGCGAGCTAGGAGGGCCTTCTGGGACTGGATGTAGGTGTCGAGGGCATGGAAGCTGCAGAAGGGTAAGAGATAAGGGAAATAAAAGGGAGAGAGGACGTACGTGTTTTGGAGAGGATGCTGCATGAAAGTGAAAGCGAAAGTGAGAGGGGACACATTAGAGCAGATAGTTAACATCCAATTGGCTACACTAAATCCGTCCATATGTCACACGTCACATCACGGTCACAAATCTATGTCATATGCCCAGTGCAGCCTCAATCCCGTCCAAGGCTTCCCCCAAGATCGGATCCTCGGTCAACTTGATGTTTCATTTATCAGCTCTCCATCACCCTCTCTGCCACAACCACTCACCGGTATTGCCCCTGCACTATCTAGCCTCTCCTTCAGAGAGGCACTGAACCCAAGCTGGAACACGTCCAGTTCCCCGTAGCTCATCTCCGACCACGGCATATATGTATACTGACATCCTCGCCTTCTTCTGGGCTCCAAGTCACCCACCATTCGTCATCATCCTCTGATCCCAATTATTCTTTTGTTAGCCACCGCCACCAGTTCGATCATAGTCATTAGCTTACCCGTTTCTGGCCCTGCTCGCCCAGCCATGAATAACCCGTAAACGACAATCGGGTACGCTAATGGGGATTTCACGCACCGCTCCATTTCCCTGATAAATTTTCAAATGCCACAGACAACGTGGTCTCGTACGGTCCAAGTGGGGCGTCTCCAGCGTCCACTATCCAGACGGTGTCGAAGGCCAGGCTGAGTGGTCCTTGAGTGGACATGTTGGCGAAAGCACTCGCGTCAAGCAGGAGCCCTCCGCTCGTCTCGACGAGTTGTGTGACATTATTGAAACTTGTAGTGTTGCCCATCGTGGTACGGCCTTCCGGATGACTGAGGATGATGTGTCAATTACGAAATCTACCGACTGTGAGCTGGCCCAATAGATACGTTGGCCGCGTCTTGTGAGGGAATTGGGAGAAATGGAATTGAGGGGCGTCAGACGTTGTTCAGGCGACCCACGGAACACGGCGGAGCTTGTTTCCGAGACGCCCAGGACACGCGCTCCCAAGACACTGACACTTCTGGCATGGAGAGTTGGCCTGCCCTAAATCATTTGCTGTCCACGTGGTGACCATCACTTCACTTTTCACTCTCGTCCACCCACGGTGAATGGTGAGTTGTCTCTTCTTTCTTTGCGCTGTGACGAGTCATCATATGAATCGCTACTTTCGAAGCCTCGGCTTATGAAAATTTTCTATTCTATACCCAAATTTCTGAGCTCTCTCACGACCACGATTTTTTCTCCCATTCTAACACTGCAGTTCGTTCTTAGACGCCAGTCCACAGAAAAACTTGACGGAAGGTGTTTTGGGCGTTTTACTATGAAATCTACGCTTTGACTCCATGCAGGTAGTTATCGTAGGATTGGCGGTGAAGAGTTTTGACGATTCTCTCCACACGCAACGGAGATGACCGGTTGTCCTGGTACCTGATCGTCCTCGTGGTCACTTTCTCTGCTCTTGTCCGCAGTAGACGAAGCAGTTCGCACCATGTCGGTTCACTCCTCTGGTGACAGCTCTCTGTGGTTCATCTACCTTGGAGACTCGTGACGGTTTCAGCGGGACGTGTGGAAAAAGGAATGTTCGGTGAAGTCCACGGTGAGTCCGCTTTCCGGTCTTTTGGGAGGATCGAACATCATATAGAAGTCAAGCACTTAGTTCGTCTAATATGGGCGAGCGCTGACGATCATCCATGCTAATACTGACCACCTCATCTTCACATCCATTAACCATCATCGTGCTCATATTTGTTGTTTTCTAGGTTATTTGGTTCATTTCCGTCGCGCCGAATGCCTGAACAAAACGTCCCCCTGAAACCAATATCTTTGTTGGCGCTTCCAATGCGCTATTCCACCGAGCGTCATGAGTGTAATATGAGGGGTTTTTGAACGGCGCGTTCATTTTTATCTGTAGGGCTTTTTGTACCCTCGGTGCCCTTACTAGCCTCCCTTGTACTTGACCAACCGTACCTAGCACCCCAGTTTAGCATGCCAACCGGAACATACTGTATGCGTGTGGAGATGAACAAAGATACCGCCATAAATCCACATTTTATCCTACCCTTCGATGCAAGTCGTGTTCGAGCTCGAACCGCATAAAGACCGCACCTTGAAACTGTCTTCGGCGCAAACATTGAGGGCATCATAAGATCTCATCACAGCTTTAGCTGGCGGGTATGACCGTTTCATCCAAAGCATGCCTAGTGGCATCGGAGTTTATGATAGAAAACAAAAGAATACCCGACTCGCGCGCGGCTGATTTCAAAAAGGTCATAAACAAAATATCGGTAGATCCCTTTAATTCATCTTTGACCACCGTTCGAATTGTGTATGTCATAAAATGAACGCGTGCGTGTATATACTGATTCAGCCCATGCAACAACCATTTTTGCAGTAATAACAATTAATGTGGATTGTGCACCATCAAAGACAGTGTTTCTCGGAAATTTACTGAAGGATTTCCCCACGAAAGCGAGAAGCGGAGCCAATTGAACCAAACCACGGTATAACATCTAACGTTCGATCTGGCATCAAAATAAAGTACAAAACGTTCTTAACCGCCAATTCCCCTCGGCAGAGTGACGCGTAGAAGCCTTCAAGCCCGGCTTCAAGATCCACTAGTTCTGACGCGATATTTGTGGTATTTTCGGTCAAACATCCCTTCGTTACGATGTGTTCACACACTAGTACTGTACTGTCCTGTATCAAGTACGGTCAGTTGCTGATCCAAACAAATCATACAAGATGAGATACTAACGGAAGGGCGTGCGGCACTGTCCGAGCTGTCCCGTCCGGTCTTGCGGCGTGGAGAGATCCGAACCGGGAGTCACGCGACCCTTCTGTTCCTTGTAACTTACTGTAATTTTCAGGCAAGCTAGAACCTTTTGGTGGAAACCTTTGAATTTCTAGGGCTGAAAAAGACCATATGGTGTGGGAATAAATTGCGCAGTCATTAGTAAGAACGAAATTTGATTGTTCGTAACACAGGGTGGGTTTATCCACCCCGGGAATCGTTAATCACCCCATAGCCGGATGATCTCGCAGTGCCTAACGGTGACTGATTAAGCTCCGGGTTCGTTGCATTGCCACTTTTTGCTCCGATAGCAGCGGCCTGATGCTGTCACGGACTCACGGATGCAGCACCTTGACTGACAGATGTCAAACAAACCTAAAGTTCTATAGTACGGTCGACCTCATAATGATACTACGTAGTTGATGTGATCAGAACGTTCTGTGTTTTCGGCTTTAGAAATGATGTTTTTTTGATGTTTTGAACTGTATCGAAAAAAACAAACAAAAGTGTTCCGAACGATAAAAGACTGGATGAGAAAATGCTCATACCAAAAGAACATTCGGTTCTGAATCTAATCTCCTGTCGCATCAAGATTCAAAACACGTCAATTGATGTAAGGTCGTGATAGAACCTTCTAATAATGAATTGGGGAATCTATGGGATTAACCAACAATCTGGTTTGATGCGCGCGAAAGGGTCGTGATGCCCTGCAGTGCTCTTGAGCGAGTCTTCAATTTATCTCACATTTCCGTTGCGCAGGCTATTATGACCGCCTCGCGCACCAAGGACGAATCACTCCTTCCTCCGCAAGAAGCATCGTCTTTGTCAGATATTCGATTTCCTGAACCAGCGCCAATCGACATAAAACATTCGACGCTAGAGAGGGTATAAGACGATACGGGGTACGTATGCGTGCAAGTGCATGTGCGAGGATGTGTCACAGTACAATATACGATAAACGGAGGAGAGAGAGGCAGGGACTGGGAATTCAGGAGAAATGAAAAAGTAAGGAGGAGGCGAGGCAAGTTGAGACCAACGGCAAACTCTTCTTGCGCAGCTCGAGTGATACAAGATGAATGCGACAGCTAGAGAACATGAGCTGTAACATACAAGCTGCATCACATCGACTTCATTCCCAAACAGATATGGCGATAGGGAGACCGGAGTGCCGTCGCGCGGCAACGAACTGCCCAGTGTTTTCCTGAAAAGTTCTCCATGGCCCGAGCCACTCCACGAAAATATCTGCAGGCTGGGCAACATTTCCGTTATTCTTCCCCCAGCGAGCTCTTGCAGGGCGGCCGCGATACCTGGCCCAAATTCGCTGGACAGGTAGAGATTCTTCACCGCCGTAAATGGAAGAAAGAGTTGCAACCACAGGGTGTTATCGATGACATCATCCTTTCCATCTAGTCGCGGACATCGACGCTCGATATAGAGGTCCTCGACTGTGGAAAGGGGATGGAAAGGGGAGTTGGAGTTACAGACCTGCTCGATGGACGAAAGCTGCCAATCTGGTTCTCTGCATGAGATATTAATCTCCAGATCGTAGATCTTAGATGTCCCGGGCCTCCGGTATCGAAAGTTGATGCTGGCGGTGCTATCATTGAATTCCACATACGCTTCATCGCATTTCCCGAGTTTGGGTGTACGATTGATGAATTGGGCGAGACGTGGAGTGACAAAATCGATTTGATTGAAGAAAGTTATACCCAAGGTATTGAGTTGAGGGGCGTCGATGAAGGTCACCACATCCTCTAAATATTCGTAACGCCTTTGAAATAAAAATCATCGAGAGCGGGGAGGATAGAGCGCTTTGGTGGAGGCAGACTTCGGATTTCCCAGTCAGGGTGAGATTGAGGGGATTTGAATCAAAGGAAAAGTGTTCTGAGGCTGGACAAAGCGCAAAGGAGACCGACCATTGCCTCGGGTGAAATGTACCCGGAATGAGGAATATTAGTGAGCCTAAGTTGGACAAGGTGAGTAGCAGACAAAAGCAGGCTTAACAATCCTGGAAATGGAATGCAAGACAACATGAAGATTTGCAGACGTGGGGCAGATCCACCCAAGAACGAGTTGGGAATGACAGGTGCTGTTTCACCATGTGACGAGAGCCGCAGATCTGTCAACTCTGGAAATGACACCTGCATCGCCGCCAAGACTTTTTCCAATTGCCAGTCTGCAAGGCCACGGAGGAAGACTTCACATACGCGATTGCTCTGCCCGAGTGCTGCAATGGTGTTGTCCGTGCTTGATGAGGTCATATTGCCCTCAACGATGAGAGGTAAGGCTGGCCAGACGTCCAATGTGTCCCTTGCGGGTGTGCAACAGAGTTGCAGATTGAGGCGACGTGGTGATCCAAGAACAAGGCATCTCCATCAGCAATTGCCAGGCCTCTATTCCCGTTTTGCCACCATCCCATAGACTCATTTCCACAAATTAATCGAATATTCCTAGTAGGACGTCATCAGGAAGTACGTCGATTCGTTCCACATGGCCTACATCACGTCATGTCAGTCAGTAGTCATGGCGGGATGTTGCGCAATGAAAAGACATACACGTAGTACGTTGGCTTCGTTTGGTTCGTTTCTTCTGAGTCCAGCGACGATTCTTTGTCACCAGCAAGCCTCCAGAACGTTGACCTATTGAAATCGATTTCCCGTGGTGGTTAGGAAATGGTGGAGAGGCAAAAGCAGTACTGGAGTATGGTGGGGAGATCTGATGATGGGTACGCCTGCGCCTTTTAGCTGAGCTATTTATGACTTTGTTAGTTATCGATCGATGCAGTGGGTGAGTTTCTCTTGACGTACAACGGAGAGCCCATCGGTGAGGATTCGGTGCTGGGATGGTAGAGGAGCCGGTTGCCTTGAGATTGCCCACAGCTGCGGGTTTACACGAAATAGGAGGCACCTAGATCTAGACTAAGTTACTCGAGCCATGCTGAGGCCAGCAATACAGGACGCTCCCAGGACACGCGTTCCATGGCACGGAGAGTTGGCCTGCCCTAAATCATCCGCTGTCACGTGGTGACCGTCACTTCAACTTTTCACTCTCATCCAGCACGGTGAATGGTGAGTTTCTTTCTTTTCGCTGTGAAGAGTCATCATGTGAATCCCTTCTTTCGAAGCTCCCCGGCTTATAAAACTTCGTAGACGCCAGTCCACAGAAGATGTATCGAAACGTATTTTGGGCGTTTTACCATTCTCACAAACGCAGATGATCAATTTTTCGGTACCTGATCGACCTTGTGGCACTTTCTCTGCTCTTGTCGGCGGTTGACGAAGCAGTTCTCACCATGCTGGTTTATTTCTCTAGTGATGGCTCCGTGTTCATCTGCCTCGGAGACTCGCGATGGTTTTAGCGGGACGGAAATTGTGCACCGTGAGTCCGGTTTCCAGTCTTTTGGGAGGATCGAACATCATAATAGAAGTCAAGCACTTAGTTCGTCTAATATGGGCGAGCGCTGACGATCATCCATGCTAATACTGACCACCTTATCTTCATATCCATTACTATAACCACTGGCGTCATCGTGCTCATATTTGTTATTTTTTCAGGTTATTTGGTTCATTCCCGTCTCACCGCATTCTGTGAATATGGAACAAAACGTCTCTTTGAAACCAATAATTTCGTTGGCGCTTCCAACGCGCTATTCCACCGGGCGTCATGAGTGCAATATGCGGGGTTTTTGAACGGCGCGTTCATTTTTCTCCGTAGGGCTTTTTACCTCGGTGTCCTTACTAGCCTCCTTGTACTTGACCAACCGTACCTTGCACCCCAGTTTACCATGGTAACCGGAACATACTGTATGAGTGTGAAGATGAACAAATATACTGCCGTAAATCCACCTTTATCCTACCCTTCCATACACGTTGTGTTCGGGCTCCAACCGCATAAAGACCGCACCTTGAAACTGTCTTCGGCGTAAAAATTGAGGGCGTCATAAGATTTCATCACACCCTTTGCTGGCGGTATGACCGTTCCATCCAAAGCCCGCCTAGTGGCATCACAGTTTATGATCGAAAACAAAAGAACCCCGACTTCGCGCGCGGCTGATGTCAAAACAAAATATTGGTATGTCCCTTCTATTCGTCGTTCGAATTGTGTATCTCATAAAATAAAGCGTGGAGTAACTAATCTGAGACGACGAGGTAATGAGCTTTCATTGAAAGGATATATTTTTGGGCAGACCCGATGTCCGCCAATCAGGGGATAGAGAACGCTTTCTTCAGTTTCGTGCCACTATCCTAAAGGAGTTTATAGAAGGAGAGAAGAATGCTAGCTAGCGTTGCAAGTGGACGATCAGATCTTTCAGCGGCCGCGCGCGCGCTCCCTCCCATCTTGCGAATGAAGGAACGCGTGCGCTGCATGCATGTAATAATGATGGATGTGCACCATCAATGGCAGTGCTTCTAGGAAAAGTACTGAAGGGATTATATCCCCACAAGTGCGACAAGCCGAGCCAAACCAAGCCAAACCACGGAATAACATCGGGCGGTGCTGTATTTCTAAGGTATGCAATCCACTGGCAACGTTCAATCAGGCATCAAGATAAAAGTCCACAAAACGTTCTTAACTGCCAACACTTCCTCGACACAAAAATGCGTAGAAGACTTCAAGATTCAAGGTTCCACTGGCGCAACATTTGTCGTGTTTTCGGTCAAACATTCCTTCGTCACGATGTGTTTACAACACTGTACTGTATCAAGTACGGTCGCTGATGCTGATCCAAATAAATCATACGATATGAGATATCGGAAGGACATCCGAGACTCGGACAACCCGGGCCACAGTTTGCGTGGCCGGTCCCAACTTCCCAACGACTCGGAGGATATCAAATCCAGCCTAAAAGAACTAACACCGTTCTGCTACTGACGAACTGCTGAACCTGTCGCCCACGACCACGACTATTTTCCGAGGTAACTAACTTCACGGACTTTGACCGCCCCTCGTTTCGGCTCAGGTCCTTCCTTATGTACAATCGATGAATCTAAAGTCATATCCTCATGCCACCGATCTGTCTTACATGTCACCGTGACTCCCCACACAGTGTTTATGTCAATAACGTCCCCATATTGCACTATGATGCCCACATTCTTAAACGAGACCAAGGTGAGCAATTTTGTCAGCACCGGCAATCGCACTAAGTAGCGCACTCGTTTTGAATCTTCAACTTTTGATGCGGTGACCGTGACAAGTTCTGGTACGACGACGACAATGTGCTGCCATTGAGCCATCGATCCAGGCTTCCTCAATCACGGCTCGCCATCCGCATGCCCACAGATCGCTCTCTTCTCATCTAACATCCTATATTTATGCAAGGCCGACTAGTCAAACGTACTTCGCTTGAACTAAGTCATCGGCCGATGTATTTGTAGCTGACGCCATACGTCTTTCGGCTGCGTCATTGCCAGTGGTTGATGACCTTCGCGCCTTACATCAACAATGCGTTGTTTGAAACACCGCTGGGGACGATGAATGGATGAACATCTGGAGTAGCTTTGTGAGATAAAGAAAAAGTATGACCCTGAGAATGCTACGGGGCTTGCAGGGGGATGGAAATTCAATGTATGATTCGAGGGTCATCATCATGTATTCGACGATGAGGGCTGGGATTCAAGTTGTCCGCTGGCATCATCATGATTACCTTCATGAGGACTCACGCTCACGAGTACCTTTAAAAGTAAACGGCACTCTTATTGCGATCACCCAAGGAGATCAACCACGGCTAATGTCAACAAATAGCACAACTGAAAGCAAGAGAACCAAGTGGAAAGGAAAATATTACGGTCAGTAAAGGACAAGAGACGTCGATGGGACGGAAGTCGAGGAGACCAATCAATTTTTGACCTCCTACGACTCGCAGCTCCATCATTGATCCGGCCTGTTCCAGACAGAAATGGAGATAGGGTGACCGGAGTACCGTCGTGCGCCAGCAAACTGCCAAATGTTTTCCTGCAAATTGTAATTTTCCGTCCACTCTTCTAGCCCCTCCGCGAAGATATTCTCCAGACTGGGCAACACCTCTGTTACTCTGGCTCCAACGAGCTCTTGCAGGGCGGCCGCAATACCTGGCGAAAATTCCCTGGATAGGTAGAGATCCTTTACCGCAGTAAATGCAAGTAAGAGTTCCAACCATAGGGTGTTCTCGATGACATCTCTATCCCATTCTAGGTTCGAACATTCATGCGTGATGTAGAGGACCTCTACCATGGAAAAGGGAGACAAAGAGGAGTTACAGACCCGGGCGACGGAAGAAAGTTGCCGATCTGATTCGCTGGTTGATGGTATTTCTATCCCAAGATTATAAACGTCAGATGTCCGGTATCGAAGTTTGACACTGGCGGTGCTATCATCGAATTGCACGTTTGCGCCATCGAGTGCCCTGAGTGTTGGTGTGCAAGTAATGAATTGGGCGAGTCGTGGGGTGTCAACTTCGATTTGATTGACGGACGTTATATAGAAGTCCTTGAGTTGAGGGGCGTCGATGAAGGTCACGAGGTCCTCCAAATATTCGATAAGCCCTTTGAAGCAAAAAAAATCGAGAGCGGGGACGACAGAACGTTTTGATGGAGGCGAACGTTGGGTTTCCCAGTCAGGGCGAGACTGAGGGGATTGAAATTCAAGTTCAAGAGCATCGAGGCTGGACAACACGGAGAGGAGGGTAACCATTGCCTCGAGTGAAATGGAATGAGGAATATCAAATAGCGCAAGGTAGACAAGGCGAGTAGCAGACAAAAGCAGGTTTTGCAATCCCGGAAATTGAATGCCACCCAAGAAGAAGGTCTGCAGACGTGGGGCAGACCCACCCAAGAAAGAATAGGGGATGACTGGCTGCGTTTCACCATCTGAGAAGAGCTCCAGATCTGTCAACTCCGGGAATGGCACCTGCATCGCAGGCAAGACTTTTTCCAATTGACAATCTACAAAGCCCGAGAGGATGACTTGGCGTACGCGATGGCTTTGTCCAAGCACTGCGATGACGTTGTCCGTGCATTGTAAGGACATTTTCCCCTCAATGATGAGAGGCAAGGTTGGCCAGACTTCCAGTATGTCCCTTGCGGGTGTTAGGGGCGTACAACAAAGTTGCACATTTAGGCGACGAGTTGATCCAAATACGAGGTTTCTCCATTGTTGACACACATGAACCAGCGATTTCCATGCCCCAACTGTCGGGTTGTCTTCATATGATGTATTCATAATCATATAGAAATCAAATATTTCTAGTAGAACATCATCAGGGAGTGGGTCGATTCGTTTCACCTCGCCTACATCATATCAAATCAGTCAGCCGTCATTGTCTCATTGTGGGATGTCGCGCAATGAAAGACATACGTTGACTTTGTTCGGTCTTCAGAGTCGCCATCGGTGAGAGGGGCGAGGGAGGTGAGTATGGATCTTCCGATGGTCACGCCTTTCAGCTCAGCGTCAGCGAATTGAAGACTCAGGGGCTCCGGCCGGCCGAAGCCGGAGAGGAGGGAGTACACTTTCTAACACTGCCGGCTCATTACTTGTCGAATTCGCTGAACGTAAGATCCCATCATTGTTCCAATTCCCCCCAACGTACAGTAACCCAGCCACGAGATGAGAGACATAAAAGGAGAGAGAACAAATGTTAGTCATACTTGCATGAGATTTGCTGCCATAGTTATACCACCACAGCGTCTACCTATACAAAGTTCCGTTCTGACCGATACAGTAGTTCTGTCACACAGTAGCTGGTGGTGCCCTCGTCACCCAAGCCAGTTGAAAAGGAAGAGCACAAAAGGGAAGGACGTGACGCATGAGTGATGGCCATGGGATAACCTACGCATCTGAGTCCTGTGATTGCGAGAACAGCAGAACAGAACCGTACGTGTTCCCGTCATCATGTGGCCGTGATGGTATTTATCAGCTAACGGGGATTACTTTGTTCGTTCTGCAATTCTTAAAGTCAGAGAAGCAGCTGGCGTCGCCCGAACCGTGCGGAAAAAAGATGGTGGCTCATCTACGACTCCGATGGACCAAAGACAATAATCTAATATTAGTCATAGTTTCTCTTCGGTGTGCCTCCTCTCCCCTTCTTCCCTTTCCCTCTTTGCTCTTTCTGTCTTCGCCGGTACTCTCTACTCTCTACTCTTATTTATCTGTCCTCAACCAGAGTATTTAATCCGGCCCCATCTCGCATTTCCGTTGCGCAGGCTACATGGCCGCCTCGCGCACCAAGAACGAACCTCTCCTCCCTCTGGGCATGAAAGATTTTCTCGGTCAGAGTTTTAGTACGTATGCGTGGACGTGCCAGACAGAGCATGGTACGATGTACGATAGATGGAGAGAAAGGGAGGGACAGGGAAAAAATCAGGAGATATGAAGTAAGCAAGATGTGAGGCGAGTTGAGCAACATCAAGCTCTTCTTGCACGGCCAGGGTGATACAAGATGAATGTGAAAGAAATAAAGAGTGTGGTCTGTAACTTACGAGCTGCATCACATTGGCTTCCGAGTCACGTGGAAGTCTTTATCCAATCAGAAACGTTGATCGGGTAATCGGAGAGCTCTCGCGTGGCAACGAGTGAGCGCGCGAACTGCCCAAAGTTTTCATGCAAGGGTCCCGATGGTTCAAACGCCTCCACGAGGATATTCTGTAGGCTGGGCAACACTACTGTCATTCTGCCCTTAACGAGCTCTCGCAGGGCGGCTGCGATACCTGGCGCAAATTCCTTTGATAGGTAGAGATTCTTCACCGCGGTAAATGGAAGGAAGAGTTGCCACCATTGGACGTCCTCGATGGCATCATTCTTCCAAACTAGTGGCACATATCGACGGTCGATGTAAAGGTCCTCTACCGTGGAAAGGGGGTGCAATGAGGAGTTACAGACCTGCTCGATGGAAGAAAGCTGCCAATCTTGTTCTCTGCATGGGATTATTATCTGAATATCGCCGAATCTAGTGTCAGATTTCCGGTATCGAAGTGTGACGCTAGCGTTGTTTATATCGAATTGAACATGTGCTTCATTTAGTGCCCTGAGTGTTGGTGTACGAATGATGAATCGAGGGAGTTGAGGGCAGTCAAAATCGATTTGATTGAAGAAAGTTATAAACATGCGGTTGAGTTGAGGGGTGTCGATGTGGGTAACGAGTTCCTCTAAATATTCCGTAACGCCTTTGAAATGAAATTCGTGGAGAGCGGGGAGGATAAACCGTTTTAATGGAGGGGGTCGTCGGTTTTCCCAGTCAGGGTGAGATTGAGGGGATTGGAATTGAAGGGAAAGTCTTCTGAGGCCGGGCAACACGGACAGGAGAGCGACCATCACTTCGGGTGAAATGTACCCGGAATGAGGAATATCGATGAGCTCAAGGTAGAGAAGGTGATTAACAGACAGAAGGAGTTTTGGCAATCCCGGAAATGGAACGCCGGTTGACGAAAAGATTTGCAGACGTGGGGCAGATCCACCCAGGAATGAATCGGGAATGACTGGCAGCGTTTCACGATTTGAGTAGAGTCGCAGTTCTGTCAACTCCGGGAATGGAACCTGCATCGCGGGCAAGACTTTTTCCAATTGCGAGCCCGCAAGGCCCCGGAGGAAGACTTCACATACGCGATCGCTCTGCCAAGTGCCGCAACGATGTCGTCCGTGCTGGTGCCTGATAAGGTCATATCGCCCTTAACGATTAGAGGCAAGGCGGCCAGACCTCCAGTGTGTCCCTTGCGGGTGTTTTGGGTGAACAATGAAGTCGCAGTTTCAGGCGACGTGGTGATCCAAAAACGAGGTTCCTCCATCGTCGACACACATGAACCAGCGGTTGCCACACCTCTATCCCCCTTTTGCTTCCAAATAATGAGGGATTCATAATCATATGGAAATCAAATACTCCTAGTAGGACGTCATCAGGAAGTATGTTGATTCTATCACCTCAGGTCAGTCGGCAGTCACTGCGGGACGTTGCGTAATGAGAGACATACGTCGATTTTGTTTGGTTCGTTTCTTTCGAGCCCTGCGGTGGTTCTCTACCATCAGCAAGCATTCAGAACGGCGATCTATTGGGATCGATATCCAAGGGCGGCTAGTAAATGGTGGAGAGGCGAAGGCGGTAATGGAGTATGGTTGATGAGGGGCACGTCTTTTACTGAGCTATTTAGACTTTGTTAGTTATTGATGCAGCGTGTGAGTTTTTCTTGACATACTGAGAGCGGCCTATCGCCACAGGGATTCCGGCAACCTTAACGGCCGCGATGGCGATGACGTTCGTCTCGATGAACACGGGAAAGGTTATGAGGATTCGGTGCTCGGACGGTAGGGGAGAACAGCCTGAGGTTGCTTGAGATCCCAGCTGAAGCGCTGAAGCGCGGAGGACTACGTATACAGTACTGTTAGTCTGTTACCATGCCAACACGTGACTCAATTCTTCCCCGTCAGCACGGTATGTAACACAATGGCTCATGCGCTCATGTCTTGCACACAACTGGGATTTTGGGTTCTGCGCTGTAGATCACCGTCGTTTTTCAATACGCTCAAAGGGTGCTTAATCTTAATAATCGCAATGAGCACCCCTTTCGTTTCAGTTCAAACTATGACAACATCACAACTTGAACGCCCCTCACAGGGTCACACCTCTGATCCCGAGTCTCCCGCTACTGCTACATGTAGGGTGTACTGGCGCTAATGCAATCGCGCAAGTGAATCACGGACATCACGGCGGTTGAATAGATAGCTAGCCAGTCATTCACGGCGTCCATCGTGCCTTTGAGGGGACGCTTGGGACCGAAAGAGAGGGAAGACTGAACTTGGCGGCGATGCCAAGCTCCTGTAGACCCAAAACAACCTCGCCAATTCCGTCCACAATATCTCCTGTGAGCGCACACTACTATGTCAGTTCCGCGTCCGATCGATGCTAAAGTAGAGCGCATACATGACAAATGCGCTTTCCTCTTCATCCTCTTCCTCTTCCTCCTCGTTCCGGACAAGCTATTCCTGAAAGAAATGGCGAAAGGGTGACCTGAAAGCTGTCGCGCGGTAACGAACTGCGCAATGTTTTCCTGGAAAGGTCCCAATGACTCGATCCCCTCCACGAAAATGTTCTGCAGGGCGGGCAACACTTCTGTAGTTATTCTGCCGCCAACGAGCTCTTGCAGGGCGGCCGCGATACCTGGCGCAAATTCCTCGGATAGATAGAGATTCTTCACCGCGGTAAATGGGAGTAGGAGTTGCCACCATAGGGTGTTCTCGATGGCATCATTCTTCCAAACTAGTTGCGAATATTGATGCTCGATGTAGAGGTCCTCTACCGTGGAAATGGGATGCAAGGAGGAGGTACAGATCTGCTCGATGAACGAAAGCTGCCAATCTGGTTCTCTGCATGAAATATTTATCAGGAGATCGTCGTAGTCAGACTGAGATGTCCAGTATCGAAGTTTGACGCGGGCGGTGCTATCATCGAATTGCACAAGTGCTTCATCGCGTGCCCTGAGTGTTGGCGTACAATTAGTGAATTGTCCGAGTCGTGGGCAGTCAAAATCGATTTGATTAAAGAAAGTTATATCCATTCCTTCGAGTTGAGGGGTGTCGATGCGGGTCACGAGGTCCTCGAAATATTCGATAACTCCTTTGAAAACGAAAAAATCGAGAGCGGGGAGGACAGAGCGTTTCGGTGGAGGCATACTTCGGCTTTCCCAGTCAGGGTAAGATCGAGGGGATTCGAATCCAAGGGAAAGTATTTCGAGGCTGGACAAAGCGCAAATGGGGGGGACCATCGCTTCGGGTGAAATGTACCCGGAATGAGGAATATCGGAGAGCGCAAGGTAGACAAGGTGATTAGCCGACAGAAGCAGGTTTGGCAATCCTGGAAATGGAACGCCATGCAAGGTGAAGTATTCCAGACGTGGGGCAGATCCATCCAAGAACGAATCGGGAATGACAGGTGGTGTTTCATCATGTGACCAGAGCTGCATTCGAACCAACTCCGGGAATGACACCTGCATCGATGCCAAGACTTTTTCGAATTGCCAACCCGCAAGGTCCAAGAAGACTTGACATACGCAATTGCTCTGCCCAAGTGCTGCAATGACGTTGTCCATGCCTGATAAGGACTCGTCCGTAATGCCACTAACGATGAGAGGCAAGGCTGGCCAGACGTCCAGTGTGTCCCTTGCGGGTGTTCCGGGTGTACAAAAAAGTCGCAGATTCAGGCGACGTGGTGATCCAAGAACAAGCCTTCTCCATCGTCGAGACACATGAACCAGTGATTGCCACGCCTCTATCTCCGTTTTGACACTATATGATGGATTCATAATCATATAGAAATCAAATATTCCCAGTAGGACGTCATCAGGAAGAACGTCGATTCGTTTCACCTGGCCTACATCGCATCACGTCAGTCGGTAGTCATAGGGGATGTCGCACAATGAAATATTTACGTCGACTTCGTTTGGTTCGTTTTTTCCGAGTACGGCGACGATTCTTTGCCATCGGCAACCCTTCAGAACTGCGACCTATTGGGATCGATATCTCAGGTCGGTAAGGAAATGGTGGCGGTGCTGGAGTATGGTGGGGAGATCGTTTTTCTTGACATACAATTGAGAGCGGCCGATCGATGAGGCGATGAGGGTTCGGTGCTGGTATGGTAGGGGAGAACCGGGTTGCTTGAGATTGCCCACAACTGCGAGTTTATACGAAGATACTAGACCATGCCAAATGTGTGTACTAGGAAATGTGCCAATGCATGACTAGAGCCTAGATCACTCTAGACCCAACTTTTGTCGCTATTGCCACTATCTCTATTTGGACAGTCTGTGACAGTTGCCTCTTTTAGACTTCATGTTTGGGACGTAACGCGCAGAGGGTGGTGATGAGTGCAAATCACACAGAAAGCGAGAAAACAAAAGGAGAACACACTTCGAATTGGACGCGATGCCCTCCTCGACTACGAGGAGACCGACTTTGAATACATAGACTGTTCCTATTACAGTAAGACCCAAGTCGGCAAAGGCGATACCAGCCTGAGAGTGTGGATGCCATCGTTAACGTTAACACAGCGCCGAGGTACAGAGAATTTGTAAAAAAAAGAATTGTTCGCAAAGTGTAAAACACTAAGGATTGAATTGTCAATGAGAGGGTAGGCTGTCAGTTGCCGTGCTGCAGCTACTAGTAGGCTTGATCGTCGTTTAAAAGTCGAAGAAGGCGAGGGAACGAGATAAAGGAAAGAAAGAGGTGTATGTGAAGGCAGGGGGGGAGGGTATTTGACTGCTGGTATCTTGCACCGGTGGTCGAGAGGGATGCGAGGCGATGAGAGAAGGAAAAATGAGAAGAAAGCGTTGAAGTTCGGCACGTCAGGCGGGCGATCCAGCGGCCCGGGATGATCCATCTTCCAAGTGTAGCTCTGAGAGAATCCCTACACTGCATCCGAACACGACACTGCACACGACGCAACTTCGTTCACTTGATCCCTATTCCCCCATCTCCTGCGAAAGAGGTTAACCGAATCGTCAAAACGCTACGGGTGAAGTACGTACATGTACCCGATCTTCTCGCGGCCAAGTTTCGCTCCCACTGTTCTTCCTTGTAGTGGTACTTGTGGATACACTGCAGGCTGGGCAACACTTCCTTTTTTCTGGCACCGACGAGCTCCTCCATGGCGGTGGCGATACCTGGCAAAATGTAGTCGTATGCGGATAAGTGGATCTCCTTTACTGCGGTAAATGGAAGTAAGAGTCGCAACCATAGGGTGTTCTCGGCGGCATCATTCTTCCAAACTCTTTCCTTATGTAGAAGCTTGATGTAGAGGTCCTCAACCGTGGAGAGGGGGTACAAAGAGGAGTTACAGAACTGCACAATGGAAGAAAGCTGCCGATCTGGTTCTCTGCATGAGATTGGTATACAAAGTTGAAACTTGGCCGGGAATGTCCGATATCGAAGTTCGAGGCAGGCCTCGCTCTTACGGAATTCCACTTGTGCTTCATCGACCGCCCTGAGTGTTGGTATACGATCAATGAATTGGGCAAGTCGTGGGCAGTCAAAATCGGATGAATCCAAGAGCCTTATGATCAGGTGGTCGAGTTGAGGGGTGTCGATGGAGGTCACGAGGTCCTCTAGATATTCGGTAACGCCTCGGAAATAAACATCGCTGAGAACGGGGAGGATAGAGAGTTTTGGTGGACGCAAATTTCGGCTTTCCCAGTCAGGGCGAGATTGAGGGGATTCGAATGCAAGGGAAAGTTTTTTGAGGCTGGACAACACGGAGAGGAGAGCGACCATCGCTTCGGGTGAAATGTACCCGGAATCAGGAATATTATAAAGGTAAAGAGTGACGAGTTGAGTAGCAGACAAAAGCAGGTTTGGCAATCCTGGAATTGGAATGCCATCCAGTTGGAAGTATTCCAGACGTGGGGCAGATCCACCCAGGAACGAATCGGGAATGACCGGCCTTTCACCGAATCGAGAGGAGAGAGACATCCTTGTCAACTCCGGGAATGGAACCTGCATCGCAGCCAAAACTTCTTCCAATTCCCCACGCGGAATCGCCAAGGAGACTCTACCTACGCGATTGCTCTGCCCAAGTGCTGCAATGACGTTGTCCGTGCCGGATGACCAGCCGGGGCCACCATGAACGGCGAGAGGCAAGGCCGGCCAGAGGTCCAGTGTATCCCTTGTGGTTTTTTCGGGTGAACAATGAAGTCGCAGTTTCAGGCGACGTGGTGATCCAAAAACGAGGTTTCTCCATCGTCGACACACATGAACCAGCGATTGCCATAAAACTTCTTCTTTCCTTAACTCGAGAAAGAATTCTTGAGGTAGATTCACATAGAAATCAAATATGTCTAGTAGGACATCATCAGGAAGGATGTCGATTCGTTTCATCTGGCCTACATCACATCACGTCAGTCACAATAGTCATTGTGGGATGTCACGCAACGAAAGACATACGTCGATCGTGGTTTGTTTTTCTGCGTACAGCAACTATTCTTTTGTCATCTGCGCCTTCAGAATGGTGATTTATTGGGATAGATATCCCAGGGCGGTTAGGAAATGATGGAGGGGCGAGGGCGGTGCTGGAGTATGGTGGGGAGATGATCTGATGAACGCCTTTCAGCTGAGCTATTTGTGACATCGTTAGTTATTAATCAATGCAACATGTGAGTTTCTCTTGACATACAACGGAGAGCTAGAGCCGATCGAGGCGCTGGAATGGCAGGGGAGAACAGTTGGGGCGGGCAACGGTTGAACGAAAAAGTGGATGCACGTGATCTTGACCACGTGCTTCCCTGCCGCCCTCCCACACACTCATCAAAACTTAAACTTCAAGCTTCAAGAGCACCCTGAGTCGAGCCGTGCTGGGGCCGATCCGCAGGTCCACTCCTGATACCAGCTGCTAAAACATGGGGCCAAGTCACACCACCATTTATCGATCACACACCTGTCGTGAACAGGTCTAGCTGCCCCCTCTCCCACCTCCTTCTCCCTCTGTCTCAGGCTGAGATCATTTTTCTTTGCTGGTGGTCGCCGGTCTGAGGTCACCCCCATGGCACTCACAGGTGGACCCCCATTTGATAATGGCTGCCTGCTGGTGGTTTGACCGTTGGCTGAGCTCCGCGAGAGTAGAGCGCTCTTATCGTTTTGGTTGTAGCTGACGAGCCTTTTACACTTGTTGGCAAATTTAGATTTGAGTATGAACCTAAATTTGTACCAAGGTCGATAGATGGCCCTAAATGGAACGCTACGCGTTACGATCCGACAATGTACTTCGACTAGACTACTGACCCTCAGGATCATCAATCATCGGCAAACCCAATCGCTGTTTGTCTTCTGCGTACTATAATTGTTGTTACATATGCTCTTCTCTCTGGGACGGCAGTCAATCGACTCAGGCAAGGAAGCTTGGTGACAAATCCCAGTCAAATTCCGTGAGCTTCAGACGTGCCAGTGCGTCCTCAATGAATCTGTCACGGTGCACTTTATCTATGATTTCAGATGAGCAAAGATTCAGCATATTCAGTACTCATTGGCCATTTGTCCGATCCACTGTATTTCAACTGTGAAGTGAAGTTATAGTTATACTTACTATGAAGACACAGGCATACCGTGCGCTATTCATGGTGCCGAGTACCACTAGCACGCCTAGGCATGTTGTCGTATCCAGCCTTAGTATATGTTCCTGACCCACCACGCGAAATTCAGATAAGATATTGTATACCACAGACAGCACGAATACCACCAGTTAGTTCGATATACCAAGAAGTGTCTAGTATCAAGTCCAAAAAAAAAGTATGGGTGTACCCCCAAGAACCAAGGTACTGTAAAGCTCAAATGCCATACGACAGTCCGCAGTCCGTCCCAACGGAAAATGCAAAGGTATATGATACAAAATGAAAGCACAATTCAGGCTGAGTGGAAGACAAGGAAACTTATCTCAGGGCGAGGTCCTAACACCAAGCATAAACTCCATCGATTGGAATGCAGCTGGCGGGTTGAATTGCGCTATCCTGTTCCCAAACAAAAAAGGACGGCAAACGTGAATGAAATGCACCGCAGAAAGAGCCGCCCTACTATGTGCAGCGCAACTTACATGTGTCCTGTGAGTGGCAATTCGTAAAATGTCAAGTTGCGTTCAGACTGTACGGTCCCAGCGGCCCCTACACCGTCAAGGATAAACGAGTCTCGAATGGGCGCCTTCTGGAAGCCCTGCGCTCCACCCCCTTTTGAGAAGGAGATGAAAAAGGTATTTTATTAAAAAGAGTAAAAGGAATGTTTGGTATGATGGTACGCACAAGTCATGCTATAGTCGGGCACGCTCAGTTTAAGAAGCGGCGGGAGAAGGAAGACAGGAAACGACAACGAGACTTACTTTTGAATCGCAATCCGTGTTCTGTTGAGACGGAATGGGTATGAGCATGGTAGTCTTAAACGAAGTAGGGGTAGGCGGGAACTTATAGCCAGGCGGGAACGTGGCTATATGGCCGCAATATCAACTCACCCTTCAGAGAGGATCACATAATCAGCCAGTCCCGTGACAACCACGACCGGGACGCCTTGCTTCATCACTCGCGGCAGGACGTCCCATGATACAGGTGGGCTCGTGTCGCCGGACCCGACAAAGACATGGAAGTTGCACTCCGACCACTGCACATCCACCGGCGCGTGAATCGCAGCCTTGACGTCTTGGCGGTTGAAATACACTGGGTTTACCTGTATTTGAGGAAACGTGCCACTTTTGTGAGGAACAACGTTAGAACGCGGAAATAGTTCAGATTGACCTGTATATGACTCACGGAAAGCCGAGAACGTCCCAGAGTATGGGGGGCTAAGGGAATGCGAGAGTCATCGGAGAGGGAGCTGAATAAGTAAAATATAATATACCATGTCGAATATGCGGTAGATGTTAAACGCAGGATTCAGGAGAAGTGCGGCCCCGATTATCTCATCGTACACATCGCAGCCTGGATCTGCTCCTGTTGATGTCCCTGGTAGCGCAAACGGAGCAGGTGGAGGCGGGTACGTTAAGAGCTTCTTAAGATACGAGTTATAGTTGCATGTATCGGCAATTTGGTTGATCTGTGCGAGAAAAGATTGGCTGACAAAAGCTGGATGTGAGTTAAAAATATGCAGGCTTGAAATAAAAGGGAATGACTTGAAAGGGAACACGTTCAAATTTTTGTTCACAAAGTCCACAGAGGGCACTTGCATCGAAACGACATTCTGGGCAAGAATAGCTGTGAATCGTCATCATCCCGATGGAGCAAAAGACGAATGTGCTAGACAAACATACGAGATGCAAGCCACATTCCCTGAACCTTTAAGTCAAGGAGAGTTGGGTGCGAGAACATGTAATCTGCAATATCTGAATGACAATTCATGTGAACGGATTCCACACGCTGAACGAAAAAACCAACAGGGTAAATACTCCCCGGCATACTGAAAAGAAATTAGTGAGAGGTTGATATCGGAGCACACAAAACGTACGCTTTCTCCTGCAAGATAAAACTTCTTTCCCTTAAGCTCGGCAAAGACATTAAAGAATTGTTGCATGAATCCGACAAGTTCCGCGGCGAGTTCGGTCTCGTTCTGCGCATCACAACGTTAGCTCATTGACTTTTGGCGAGACCACTGTCGCGAACATGGATGTTCGGTACACCCTGGGAAAACCCTGTCCCGACGGGTTGTTCAACCCAGAGCATATGTCCCAGATTCGTCCAGCTGTAAGGGTTCGGGGTTGGCTTTGCCTGACCGAACTGCCAGCTAATAGGCTATATGCTCGTAGTTCAACACCAATATGCGGGATAGGGTGCAAGAAGTTCGCTGTACCCCATTCTCCTGCAAAAAGCCCTCTAGGGACGAGCAACCCGGTCCGCCGTTCGTCCTGGCATGGGTTGCGATCAGTGGTTGCTCCGACGCGTGCCGTAATTGGCGGATGCTCACCAAAAAATAAGGTCGTTTTCGCTACCATTCGTAGTTGGAGGAAAATACCAAAAGAAAAGCTGGTGGAGATCAGCATACTTTTTATGGGATATATGCACACGAACATACCTTGCGCGTTTCGTTCGCTTGCGAACTGATAGGCAGGAGACCTGCCCAGCTGTCCCCGGCATCGAAGTCCACCAACGGAATTTTCGTTCCGTTCACGTAGAATTCTGTGACGGAGGCACTGAGCACTCAAGAAGTAGATAGATCTGAACGGGCGCAACTCACTCGCCGCATTGGGGTTTGCAAACCGGTTTGGGTTACGACGAATGACGTTGAAGTCGCGCTTGGCCGCGGATTCCGAAACGCGCTCCGGTTGTCGTCCTGATGCGTGCCGTCGACCCATGTCGCGAGGTCGAAACCGTGAACGCAGCCGCGACCGCCGAAAAACCCAAGAGCAGCAAAAGCGAGTGACGCATGAGACAGGTGAAATGAAGAAAAAGTTGGGTATCGGGGCCGCGTTCGAAGTTCGACCTGCTGCTGGCTTCTTACGGCTATATAAAAGGAGGAGTTTCGGCGGCTTTGAAAAATCTCTTAGCCGCTGACAATTAGCGCGCGGCCATGTGGTCGTGATGCCTCTATTCGAAAACGCCCCATTCAACGGAGTTTCTTCATCGAAAGACTATGGGGGCGTAGTGAGTAGCGGAACGTTGCATAGCGACGCAGGGGCAGAGTGAAAACAAGACAAAAGAGCTCATAACTCATAAGAGGCGTCTCGTGCCATGGCAGTGGAAGACCCAAAACGGGAAAGTAAACAAACAACGCCCAAGTGACGACACAATTGGGCGACAACTACTGTAGTAGATCCGCTTCGAACGAAGTGGCTACAGACAACTCGGATGCCCAATTCTAGTCTAGTATGCACCCCATACTCCTTCTAGAGCACATAACGACCTGCCCAGAATCCGGAACTAGAAAATTGTCACAAATTCTTGTAGATCACTTTTCGTACTTTTAGAATCTCCCCAACTTGAACCGGACTTACTCCTTCGAATGGCATATCTTGGCATGCTCCGGTTATAAGAGCTTCGACGTAATTTCCCGTTTCTGTGGTTTGGGTTACGGTACGTCATATGTAAGTTATTACCTTCTGATGTGTCGATGATTTGTTTCGTAGTCTGGTGTATGTTCATTTCATTCCTAATTCAGGCTTCAACGTCCCTCGGATGTATTGTATGACGCATAGCCTCGTTATCACTGCGTTCATAGTTTGTGCTGGTATCACTATGTTATGGGTATTGTGCGGCCCAGCGCGGGTAGGTACTAGTGACGTGACAGTAATAACTTACATCAATCGGGAGTAGGTACAGTACGCGGGAGTACATTAATCCGCTTTTACCACATGTGCACACCCATCACTAGGCGTGGGGCCTGACTGGCCTGACTCGAATTCTCTCATCGATCTCATATCCCATCGCTCCAGCTCATTTCTCGGCATTCAGGTTTATACCCGCGTCAACGGGCACACCCAAGTCGCCGTTCTGGGTACAAGGGTATCCTTATCTGGCTGCTATATCATACTCACCTCGCGCAGCTGACCCGTACTTTATTGTCGATACTGCATCTGATTGAGTGTGTACCTCGACTGCGGTTCTGCTAATGCTCGCTTGGGCCATGGACTGCCAGTGACAGGGATCTGCAACAAAAGCTAGCGACGTCACAGTCCACGTATTAGGCAATCACTTTGTCCAAATAATCTCTGCTATCCTACATGCAGTATGGAAGGACAGCTCAACCATAACATGAATTGTAAACAGGACAATTATACCATGGTATACTGTTGTGGTGTGTCGATGGGCGTTCGTCCGAGAATCACCGCGCCACCCGTGGGTTGTATTGATGGCCCTGCACATGCTTTCTTGCACAATTAGATCGGATATCCTTGGATCCTGCCTCGCGCCTTTCCATCTAAAGAAGGTCTTCTATGGGGTTTGAATGTCATCTTACTTGCCCTGCTATGGGCAAGTAGAGAGTGAGAGTTAAGGTTATACCCTAATCACTCAGCACTCACCAATGACCACGCGGCGTTCCAAGACGTTTGCGAGAGTCTCTTATTGTCTTTTTCTTCACTCCGAGAACATCGGTCCGTAATAATCCTCGGCCATATCCTATCTCGGCCTTATGCGACACATAGACATAGCCCCATGTGTCGTGAAATCCCAGGTGAGTTGTATCTGAAAACGGACACGGACTCCAAGCGCCCCCTCATCGTCGTATCCACCCCCAAATCTTCCCATCTACTGTATCTGGAAAATGCAAGCTGTACTCGGAATGACTGTGCCTCGCGAGGAGATCATGACAAACATGTTAAATTTGAAAGTCGACGGAAACGCCAGGAAACTTGAAATTTGCCCCAACTCTGGAAACACGACATGTCGTCTGGCTGCAGCACATCCACGCCAGGCTCTTCTATATGTGATCCAGATGGAGGGATGTCTGGCGCAATGCATAGCGCATGGAATATATGATAAGTCAGGTAGCTGGAGCGGTCTAACGTCAAGGCGCCAAGGCCATGAGAAACAGAAGCAAAAATGAGCATAATCCCAACTGGCAAGGGTCCCCATCTTGCTTGTCCCGCCTTCCCTTCCTGAGGCTGCGGAATGATGTTTCCCAGAAGTCGTGATGATTAGAGTTGTGCTGATTGCAGCATCCAAAGCTGCCTACCCAGCAACCAGCACTCTGCTCGCACACAAGCACAGCAGGTTTCCTTGACTCCTAATTACCCTCCCGGAGCAGCACACTGGGTGCCACGCACAGCCAGCCCGCAGGTTGGCCGTTGTTAGAATTGCTACCAGGACCAAGTGGCGCCAGTCACCCCAAAACCGCAGCTGGTGCACCGAGTAAATTTCCCACAAGCTCAGGGACAGATAGAGAGCAGTAGGCCTTAAGAATGACAAAAACCTGTTTCATGCCTAGGACTTGATAGGTAGACAGATAAGTACACCGTTCCAAGTCCTTAGAATGGTCAAGACCACATGGCGATCAGTCACGGGTTGCCTATCTTCAGGACGAGTCTCCCAATGGGAACGTAGTGAGGGCGAAGGCGGCAACGCTCCAGAAGAGGTTTTGCCAGTTCGTCCCAATACAAATTACTCGGTCAGCTCGGCCAGGTCTCATGATTGGTGGCTGCGACTTTGCTGTAAAAAGGAAGAAACGATGGCACATAACAATTGGACGTCGGTTCACCACGCCCCCAAAAAGATCTAGCATATACACGTCCGTGATCATATCACTGATCACGAAGCAGAAGACTACGGAACCAGATGTGGAGAATGATCGATGATCTTTTGGACGGTTACTGAATTGAATTGAAAGCAGTCTATAGAGGCCGCAGTTGAGTTGAAGTACCATATGCGGCAACTTTGACAATTGGCAGCCTTCTCATGAAATTTCGTTTTCGCTTCTGGCCCTGGGACATTCTAGTTACCTGGAGTTCCAGTCATCGGAGCATCACATTACCGCACTGGACTGCACCCCAAACTTTCGTCTTTGGCTCACTTCGGGTGCTAACCCACACTAGACCACATCCCTTCATGATTGCAGATTTGATGCGGAACATTTTTGAGACTCGTTTTCCCAAATTCCTTATTGTCTTTCACTACTTGCACCTGTTTTCTCAGCCACAGTAGCGACCAATTCCGCCCAGTCGCCACCAGCGACTCGGAGTTACTGTAGGCAAAACAATCTGCACTTATTCAGCAGTAAGACCCGGTTGGAGTCGAACTCACTGCCATACAGTATTGAAGTCCCGGACCAGTCCGAGTCAGTGCCTGTACATGACATTCAATCTTCATCATGCTGCGGACAAGAAAGCGATGCCCATGCCAACCACTTACGATAGTGCCGTCAATATCGCGTGCGAAGCGCCAGCCGCCTAAGTCAGTGGACCCTGAAGAATATTTTGCTGTAACACTTATCAGTTATCCAATAATTACAGGCGTTCAATGTCACGTGCAACACGAAGCTTGTCCGCGCCGCCGTATTGACCGCCGTACGGTACGAGTTCACAAAATGGCCTTTGTTCGCAAGGCCCTCATAAATATCGCCTCCGGGAACAAACCCCGAAAACTGCGGCCTCCAAACACATCACCCGATATCTCTGCAACAGACTTGGACCTAGTATCTCTCCCCAACGCGATCCCCAAACAATACCCACCGCTGATCCTGATCCATGTCATCCTTCTCTCCGCCGCCCTCGTCCTACTCCCACAAACACCCATTCCCAACCTGCCACTTCCAGCGCCCACTCGCGGGCTTGACAAGCCCCAACCGCCATTCCTTGCTCCGTTCACTGCACGTCCCGTTCTGACACTCGCTTGGGCATGTCTTGGCGTCGCATTAGTCGTACCGTGGTGGGCTGGTTCACTACGCAGTTGGGCACACGACGGAACCCTAGGCCCGCGTAGCATGCAGCAGCGCCTTGCGGGTGATCCACATATACGACGGGTGCGCGCTCTCCTAATGCCGTTCCTTCCTCTCGCTTTCTTAACCCTTGCTCCAGGATATCTGGAATGCCTGCATCCTCACTGCCTATGCGACTCTGGCATTGCACGTAGTGATTATTTTGTTCGGAGCGCCATTCATTGAGTGCGTCTCTGTCTATGTACCCGTTGTCACATCTCCCGCTCGCTTACCCGTTCACGCACTGACGCGCGTGCGCCTTCCAGGTATGTGTCACACACCGCATTGCTAGCTTTACTCCTCGCCCTTTATGCCATCTTCCCTCCCGCATACGTGCTTGGTCCACCTCGCCTTGGTCTTCCACTCCTCTCAACATCCACTGGTGATGCAGTCGTGCAAAATGACCTCTGGGTGCGGATATTTGCGGAACGCGAGTTAGTGATTGGACCTTTTCGCCTCCGCGCCTCACAATGGTTTCTTACCTTGGCCCCTGAAACAGTGCGAGAAAACCCTCTGAGCGCGCCCTACTCTATCCTACGTACGGCGCGTTACTGGGAGCATGGATCGGTGTAATCCCGATCGGACTCGACTGGGATCGCCCATGGCAGGTGATGACTAGTTGCGATCTCTGCATGCAAACTGGAAAGCTAACTTGGTTAATCTGAAGGCGTATCCTCTTACCCCGGCAGCAGGTGCATCGCTTGGCTATATTATTAGCGCCTTGCTTGCCCTTGGCGTGAACCTACTCTTCTTCTTTGCCGACGCAGATCGGCTAGATTCTTCTGGGACCGCGAATGGGCCAGTAAAAGGTGGCATTAAGAGCAGAAAACGGAAGGGGGGAGTGCAAACAAAGAAATCGTTGACGAAGGAGGAGTAAGGTATATGACTGCAGCATATTGTACACCTCGATTTATTTCCTGGAGAACAAACATTAGTACTGCCCGAGACTGTCATCCTCATTGTGCAGTGGCCGCCTTTGTTGCCAACTAGGGATGAGATTGTTTCATTCTCCCGATACACAGATTGACTCAATTTATGTGTATTCTCGGATTGCGAATCCGGACCATCATGCATCACGCATCATGCATCACGGCTTGGTCTACAGTATCCTTCAGAACGAGAAACATTATGATCTAAACACAGCGGCAAGTTATCAAACAGACGACAAGTCCAGAGAGAGCACTGTGATTATCGAGCACAGGCCGCTATTTACAGTACACCAATTGAAGACTCGCAGATGATACTGGCAGAATCAGCGCACGAGTACAAAACGGCGTCGAGAAGGTATCAAGTGAATCTAAGGTCTCGTGCGTTTCCCGAAATTCAGGAACGGACGACCACTGGTTCTCTCCCATAGGAGGTGTTCGGTGGCGGTGAGGATGACTTGTTAACACGTTAACGTTCGAGGTACCTTCTCCCTTTTCGTTCTCGTTCCCGACAAGCCATCGCTGACATCACTCATGCGCTCTTCCAGTGCACAAACGCGTCCAAGAGTCCACTTTCGAGCTTCTCGAAACGCTGCGCAATGACGAGGAGCGTGCCGGCAATATCAAGCGAACCCTGGTAGTGTATAACTTCTTTTCGCGTTTTTCCTTTTCCTTGGTTACTTGAATGACTTGCTCTGGACACCTCTGGGCGTTGGTCAATAGAACCGGCCCCTGCCGGCCCGGCTGTCTGTTCAGCGTGACTTCCCTATTGGGCAGGATCGGGTAGTGCCGATGAGCTGTATAGTTTTTAGCCACCGCCACAGCTTGACAACAAACATCTGGTCATCGTGAAGCATCGTCGGCGTCGAAGAGCAAGGTAAGTACCCGTTTTCGCTTGTCTCATTAATAAACCTACTGAACATAGTCTTGTACATCTAGTTTCATTCTCATTCTGTAAGGTGTGTGTGATATACCCTGCTCATAGTTTTGGGTTCTGGTTGGGGAATTGGGCTTGCATTATGTGGATGCTAGTGAACGTCACGGAGGGATTGTGTCTGATGCTGGTTGTGACAGCTGTTGTTGCGAGGAGGCCACCCACTGTCGCATCTTATCTGCTCATTTCTTAATTTCTACCATGAATTCACATCTATCACCCAATTAGATCTTTACCCCGCCTACACAGCAGCAATGGCCCAACGTGTCACTCTCCGCAAGCGCCAGCCCTACAATACAACGTCTTCAAGGCGGCGTATCGTCAAGACCCCTGGCGGCGTTCTCCGCTATCATCACATCAAAAAGCTTCCTACCGCTCCCAAGTGCGGTGACTGTGGCTCGAAGCTCAGCGGGGTGCGTAACCCACTGGCTATACCTTGCTTTCGTGCGTATCACCGCTCAACTGGTGAAATAGGTTGTTGCCCTTCGCCCACGCCAATACGCAACTGTGTCCAAAACGAAAAAGCATGTCAGCCGGGCGTATGGGGGTTCACGATGCGGTGGTTGCGTTCGTTCGCGGTGCGTTCTAACCTTTATGATTGTCTTTGTCGAGTTCATCTCACTCATAATCAATACAACAGTATTGTACGCGCGTTCCTAATCGAGGAAGCGAAGGTAGTGAAGCGCGTCATCAAATCACAGCAGAAGGCGGGCGGTCGCTCATAATCTGTCCCTTTACTCATTATGTGGTTATACGCACGCAATCTCATATGATGCATTGTGAAAAAATTTCATCGCCCATTTGTAATGGGTGTTCTGTGCGAGGCGATTCCCAAATCTCTCTTGTGTTGGCCAAGTATCACAGATATTGGCAACGAAGGGTAGAACCCAAGCCACTCTTTGACCATATGCATAATGCGCCCACGCACCCACCTGAAACCATTGTGCGCCCCGGACTCACCGTGTGTCAGCATGACCTCGTGGTTAGCCGCACCAGATAATATTTGTCAGCAGCGCTAGCTCGTTGATGCTGGGCCATGGAATATGCTAGGGGTGCGTGCTCGTCTTCTTGGGTGCGTACGCCGTTCTCCTGTTGCAGGCCGTCAGGTCCGTCACCATTCGAAGCAGCAAGCCTATTCCCTATCATAGGTCCGGCAGGTTTATGAACAGTGACATAATACTGTGCTGCTGTGGTGCCCCGTACACCTGTCATTCCGTTTGGAAATCACAGATCTGTCCGTGGGTGACTTTACCCCACAGTCTGTATCCATTGAAGCCATTTGGCCGTGCAACGTTTGACGGTACTCTTTATGTGATACTGTGCAGGGCTGCGAGTCCATTCAAGCTAGACGGATCCAACTACCCCATGTAGCGGGATGCCCTTCTGCTCTTTGATGCCGAATCGTGGCAGAGCCCCAATAGTCAACTCGCTTCCCGTCAATAATCCGATCCACACGCCCTGCCATAACAGCCTCCCATTCCCCGCCGCCCACTGCTTCTGTAGGGGAAACAAAAGCATACAAATATGCAACCTTTTAGAATTCTTCGGTCGCGTTGTATACACAATTCATTGCCATGGCTATCACGCTGGGAGCGGCATTCCGAGTTCTGTGTTCTGCTCTTGTCCTTGCTCATGCTCTGCAAGACCACTCTATATTTGCCGTGGCCGATTTCGTTGCATATACACCGTCACTCTCCGTTTGCGGTGAAAGGCGGCGGTCATGCTACCAACCCTGACTTTTCGTCAACCCCGGGTGTACAGATCTCGATGACCCGGTTCAATGAGATCGTCATCCGAAGATAATCAGACTGTCGAAATTGGGGCAGGGCTTACATGGACCGATGTATACACATATCTTATCCCTAAAGGCCTCAATGTGATCGGAGGTCGCCTGAATGGTGTTGGCGTTGCCGGCCTTACTCTTGGTGGAGGCGAGTACTATTCATCCCCCTTCTTTGCTGATTCATCGTAAGAACTGAAGCTTATATGCGTGTTCCAGGATATTCCTGGAAAACAAATCAGTATGGACTCACCGTGGACACGGTTACGGAATTCCACCTCGTATCACCAAATGGTACGCAAATGGTAGTGACAGAGACGGACAAAGATCTGTGGTTCGCACTCAAGGTGTGTCTAAATATGGGCGACGCAAGGAAGGGCAACGAACTTACTGTTGACTCCGACTCCGAGTCGCACTACAGGGAGGATTAAACAACTACGTGAATTCCCATAATCTATAGAACGGGCCGCCAAAAACTAACATACATCGACAAGGGAATCGTGACCAAGTTCGTCCTGAAATTGTATCCGCAAACCAATGTTTGGGTGGGTCTTTGTCCCATGCCCAATCAAGAGATGACATTCCAACATGAATGCCGTAGGGGGCGGCGCTTAGCTTCGAAGGAGATCTGGCAGACAAGGCAGAAAAAGCCTTTGCCAAATTCCTTTCGCGGCTACATGATCACAAGGCAGCACAGCTAGGTGGCTTTACATGTACTAATGGTTCGGTAAGGTTCTACGGCTTCCCAGACGAGGTTCAAGTTATAGAGGTCGAACAGGTCATATTTGGACTATCGCTATTCTACGATGGCCCAGAGCCCCCAATTGGACTCTATGATGAACTACTGAACCTATCGTCCACGACCACGACCATATTCAAGGGTAACTTCACGGACTTCATTTCGACCCAATTCAGTCCTTCATACAATCGGTGAACCTGGAGTCGATCATTCCACATGTTATCCTTCTGTCTAACACGCTACTTCACACACAGCGTTTATTTTGACGGTGTCCCCATGTTACAGTATACGGAGCCCATTATTAACGCTTTCAAAAACGAGACCAAGGTGAGCAGGTGACGAAGAATCGCGAATACGAGCGCGTTCGTTCGTTCTGACTGTGACGACTTCTTGATAAGTTCTGGGGCGACAGACTTGGGGATACGACGACAGCATATTGCTCGAGTATAGCTTCGAGCCATTTGAGCCGGACTTCCTCTCCCACGGCGGGCCATCCGCGTACCCACCGAACCGCTCTCTCGCCGTCTTCCCATCCAGCATTGCTTATGGTTGGACTAACGCATCGGCAGACGGGCTCATGGCTGACTCCATGCGCCGTTCGGCTGCTTCGTTGGTTGAAGCCGGGATTCAGAACGGGCAGGACTTGGAGAATGCGGCGACTTATGTCAACCTCGCGTTATTTGGAACACCGCTGAAGACGATGTATGGTGGGCATTTGGGGCGACTTCGTGAGATCGAGAAGTATGATCCAGATAATGTTATGGGACTTGCAGGCGGATGGAAATTTTAAGTACAGTATCTGATCTCAGGGCTGCATTGCCGATGATGTACTAGGCTGATGTTGTTTGCTGGCATCATCGTCGCTGTTTGTCCTAGCAGGCGTAATGATGAATGGCTTTGCGAAAAGAACACCATTATACCGTATATGGCTCTAGAGGATATACCCTACGAGTACCTTGACATGTGATTTCACGAAACTCGACATGCTGAGGCTGAAGCGCTGAAGTCCAGGAATCCTCGACTCGGACTAACTTGTCTAACTTTCCTCTCCCTTTCTCTGATACTTCCTGTTTTCATATTCCTGACCAGGAAAAATATCATTGATACTGGACTCGATTATTACCGCTTGCACAATCAGATGACGCTAAGCACAACGTTTCCGCGTGCATGTACAGTTCTAGTCACAATTCTCCACTTCTTTGGTCGAATGCAGGAATTCGAAAAAAAAAAGAAAAGGTGCCTGTCACGTGGCCTAGTTTTTGCCGTCGTCTCTTGTTCCGACCTTCCGAGCTCCTCAACAGTTTCTTCCTCCATTTCAGTACTGCACAGCTGCCCTTAACTATTTACTTGAAATGTCGTCCTCCGATAGACTGATTAGCGTCCATCCGGTCTGGTTCGTGCGCGTGCTGGTCAAGTGTATCGGCTTGGTTCTGGTCAAGCGTCAAGCCCAGAGTGATGACACGTGCCTGGTCGATGGCGGACGTCTGCAGGGTACAGAGCTTCAACGAGATATGGTGCGCACATCATCCGAAGACCGCGCGATGCCAGTAGCAGGTGTCACGCTCGCTGCCATGGACCTGTTCGTCACTGGTTTATCCTGGCTCGTATACACCCAACCTGCCTCTGTGCATCCACGTTCGTATCATCAACCCTGTTGGACTCACTGCCACTAACAAGGATACCTCGCCAGTCGGTTTGGCTCTAGTCCTGGCATATCCGTGCCCCGCCGCGAGCACCATGTGCCAAGCTTTCCAGGCTGCACCAGCGTGGAAGGACCACCTCAAAGCGAACAGCCTGGGCAGCGTCCGCGAAACCATCCAGCGCGTCAAAGGACCGAGAATGGAGCCGGAAATTGGAGGGTGCGCGTAGTAGTATGGATCCGACGCATATACGCCCGACTGTCATACTGCGAATCGCCAAGTTCAACCTGAACTGATGGTCGCCTCGACACCATCTTTGGCACAGAATGCCATCTCGGCTGTTTGAATGACGCTCACGTACATGCTCAACTTCTGCATCACTCCCAGCTTGATCGTTTCTCTGATGCCTAGTACATGGCTTAGTAAGTTTCAGTCTTTCTTTGATTTTATTGGACTGATACTTTTATGAAGGTCTCACGGTCAGCCTAGCCGCCTAGCCGAAAGGTGCAGAGATGATAGCGGCGGGTGGCGCGCAAAAAACCGCTGCAGTATGTTCTCCTATGTGCTAGTCGGAAACGTCTCGATTAAGTTACATGGGGTACAATGCCGCGGTGAAGTCTCTGACCAGACTCGGAGGCACTATTCGGAGCGAATGTTCATATCTTCACTGAAACTTATGGATGGCTAACGATAAAGTTAATTAGAGGGAAGACAGAAGAACGTTCGACTCGGTCTAAGTAGCGCTTCCCAAAATGCTGGAAGTGATGGAAGTGTTCACCGTCAGATTGTTACGTTTATCCCCGAGTTCGCCGTGAATTGCCCGAATCATTGAACGAAGTTTACACATCTCTCCTGTCACCAAGGTACGCAGTAAGCATATTTGACGGTAATTGTAATTGGATACGTATAATACATATTGATAAGTACTAGTAGCTTGCGGAATAGACCACTCGGTAACGTGGTTTCACAAATGGATCAACGGCAAAAGCTATTACTGGCATTTATGCTGCCAATGAGGGAACAGGCACAATCAAGAAAGATGACATCAAGTGTAGGGGAAACGTAGATTGGTCCGTGATATATAGCATTACGCAAGGTCGAGACCGGGACTACCCTGGAGAATGAATGAATGAAAAGATGACACGGTCAGCGAAAGTTGAACTTTGAGCGTTGAAGTTGTTTGAACGTTGAGTACGTTGAGTGCCGAGTACTCGTGATCCGAGTCGCCGGTGCAGGGTCGTGGGCGAAGGCGCTCACAGCCACATGCACACGACTGTCACCCTGCCACTGGCAGTGTCACCATGTTACTGACCAGTCGAGAAGGCTCCGTTACCTTGTTGCACTTTTATGGAGCCTCGAGGATTGTCGTTGAGGTACGCCTGTGTTTGTATGCGTTCGAGAACGACTGAAGTAAAAAGTGCCATCTTTCAGTTGCTGAATCGGACTCGTAGGAGTGGCTCATCGACTCTGCCTGCCAAGCTGCCAGCGATGCAGAAACTCTATTTTATTTTTCAGCATCACGAGCAGTGCAAGTGACCACAAAGCAGTGCGTCTCCATCGTCACATCGGGCGACATGGGTGTTTCTGGAACCTGAACCTCAGCCACATGGGTCAGGCGACGACGCTGTTACTATATCACACCACTTTCGGTTGTTGAAGGATTCACTACGGATACTGTATTCTAGTCACCCCTGAGGCGATGGCCATGAATGCCGTTGTCATTTGGATAAGTCTGGACGGGGTCGCGTACACGCTCACCGTGAGAACTGTTGGAGACAACCCGCAATCCTGTCGATCGATACGCATTCAGGGCCTTACTCACTGGCATGAGGCCTGATGGCTTACTGTATTCCCTCAAACTCGATTCAATCGCTTTTCGGAGACGGGTGCCTTGTTTCCGCCTATGCCTGGGGTTATTTATTCACGTTCAGTTGTAGCTATCTGGGTCACACTTCCCACCCTGTACCGATAACCCCTCGCGTCCCAGACAGCCATGACACTCAGCACTAACATGGCAGCCCTGGTAGGCATCGGATGCGAGGCGTTCTTTTACGGTGCGTTCTCTGCAAGCACCGGAAAGACAAGCTGATTGCTCATTTCCCTCTAGGATGTTATACGATTCTCTTCGGGTTGTCCATCTATCTAATATTTCACGGTCCACGCCGCGGACCAGCTTTAATAAACCTATTTTTATTATCAGTGGACTCTTGTACCTTTCTTGTTCTACTCACTTCGTACTACAGTTCAGCAGTATTTTCTACGATTTCTTTGTATGCTCCAATCCATATTGAAGCTACACAAACACTAACACCCCCGCAGATAGCGAAAGGTCGCAAGGGCTCCGCAGAGAAGACAATGAGCGCCCTCGCTGTCACCGCTGACCTCTTCGTCTCGATCACGAATTTCGTCGGTGAACTTATCCTCATCTATCGCTGCTGGTTGCTGTGGTCCAGGAATTATTGGGTCATCATCTTACCGAGTCTTTTTTCGATTGCAAGTCTAGGTAAGGACTTAATGACAATGGAAGCGAGCTGGTGCTCACCAACCACTTTTTGGTGTCAGTATGTTTTAGCGTAGCAACTCCTCCTATGCTACACGCAAACCCGAATTCGCCGATTACTCCCCTTCCATAATACCATTAAATCTCGCCGCCTTCTCACTTCCATTGGGGACAAACGTGTTAGTGACAAGCCTCATCGCTGCGCGGATCTGGTATCTCTCTCCTCGCAAGGCACGCAACATGGGTAGCGCACAATTCCCGACACGGACAGGCCAGGTTGCGGTCGATATCGTCGTCGAGAGCGGCATGCTCTATATTGCCGTGCAGCTCGTTTTAGTCGTCCTCTTCGCCATCTTGCACCCCGCGGTGAACATCGTCAGATTGATTGCTGTGCAAATCTACGTGCGTATTCCTTACCCATGGAAAGCTGAGAATTCGTTGTAAACCAATTATCTCCGAAAATCACACAGGGTATCGCGCCGACGCTGATTCTCATCCGCGTTTCTCTTGGCTTTTCAAATATGCAGAAGCAGAACGGGCCGATTCTCAGTGGGTCTTCATCGTCAGTGTTGAACCCTACGTCTTCGACGCAAGTGCGTGTCCATACAATTTCGTTCGTGGAACCTGGCCGCCGCCTTCAAGTTCCCGCCGAGATGTCCGTATCTGAAATCAAATCAAAGGCAAGCAGTAGGGATCTGGGCTCGGCCTCAAGCTCCGTGGAAGATGTTACCTCTGTCGCGGTGTGATTTGGGTGGTGGCTGTAGAAGCGAATTGGTTTTCGGATTCGTATCAGTAACACGCTTTCCATAAATGATTTTTATTACACCTATTTGTAAAGAATGATCGAATAGAAAGATAATTGACGGCTTCTATTAAGTTACTACTGTACCTCTCCCATTTCCCCATCTAGCAAGACTCGCCACGTAAGACTTCCCGCCCCCATGGTGCCTTCGATCGTGCAAAGTCTATGTTCACCGCCGCCTGTTTATCCCTCTCCCGCTCTTCGTCTCTTGCGCGCCCTTCCAGCCCACCAAACACCAATACTCCTCAACGCATACAGCCTGCTTGAAGTCGTGCTCACACATTACTTCCCTGGCACAATTGAACCGGACAACCCCTCAGCTCGACCACCATTCCCACAGCGACCACAATAAAAAAGGATCAGCTACTGAAACGCCCCCACCCACCATGAGACTACCTTTGTTGGGCTCGTCCCGGAACTGACTCCCTCTTTGCACTCACTCAGCCCAGACAGCTCACCCCTCACACTCACCCCTCAACTTTCTCAACACCTATGAATACAGAACCCCACATTCCCAACCATCTAAGCTACTCGAAGGAGTCGTTATCAGTCATCATCAACTCTCAAATTGCTTGGGGAGATGGTTGGCATACTCTTTCCCCCTGTAATTCTGAAAAGCTTGCCTCATTCAACATTTAACAACAGTCAACACTTTTGATGTGTCTAAATCGGATAGCCCACTGAGAAAAAATACGGAGATCGTCGTGGGAAAGACCAAGCCGAGCATGGCACCCACTCGTCAAGCGCGTCAAGTTCCGTGGCCACGATGCATAGGTCCGAGTAGGAGGTAGGTCGATCATTCAAAGCCTTCGGAGATTCGTCATTAATTGGGCGTTTGTAGCTACGGGCTTCTGGTTCCTCATCTTCGATTCCTATTTTTGTCTGTTGTACGTATACCGTACAACGATGCGGACAATCCAAAGAATCCCAGATCATGAAATACGCAATGTAATACGTCCAACAAGTTCAGAGGTGACTCGACCGACGCCTTCCCTAAGCAGCAATTTCGCCGAGGCATATCACAATGTCAACGTCAGCACTTTTGGAGACGGAATGAAATGCATCACGCGCACCTTTACAGCATCCATAAACGTGTCCGTGACACCCAGTGCTTATCCGTTCACGGCGAATCCCCTCCTTCCAATAAAACTCTCGTAATGCGCCAGCGCCAAACCCTTCACATGACCCCGGGCCATCCACATCGATCATCTCCACGGACGCACTTTCCTACGCACACACAAACAGTCACACCTTCGGCTGAATCAGCTCCTCATTCCAGTCCGAGGTTCGCGCGCTTCAGTAACCCACATGTCCACGTAAAGATCAACGCGATAGAGGGTTGTGTTGATCGCTCGTACGGCAGACTTCAATTATCCTGTTTGCGGAGGTGTACTGCATCCGCCACTTGGGAGTCGAGGACGGGGACGTTGAGCCCGGAATGTGTTGCAAAACCTAAGAGGGGTCGTGTTTTTTCAAGATCATCGATTTCGGGTTCTAACACAAACGTCAACCATATATTTTCGGGTTGGAAGCGGTGTGGCGAACTGAAAGACATGTGGCATAAGCTCCAACTGGATAGATAGGGTGAATTTCCGATTCAAGATCAGAGTGGTAGCAAGTCTAGACTATCGTCTCCCCATGTGTGTCAAAAAAGACAAAGGACATCTTCACACATGGGGATCATCCGCGTTCGCACCGGATAACCGATGGACGTTGGGCGTTGGCGTTAAAAGCTGAGAAGTTGAAACCCCAACCTGACGGGATGGATGACCTCTACCTGAGATGGACCAACAAGACGCTTGATGAATATATGGGTGCCAGTGCAAACCTGCCCCTGTTGTGCGCCGACCCGGAGTCACGGTTGATCCAGGCCGGGATCGACGACGGTTAGGACCCGAAGCACGCTGCTCATTACGCCAACTATGCGCTGTTCGGGACGCCACAGATAGATGTACGGCAAGAACGTGCACAGGCTGCGAGAGATCGGGAAGCAGTACGATCCTCGTCGGACGGGAAGGCCAATTTCGTTATTTGCGAATGTGCAGTGACGAAATACGCGTCGATGTCAGGACTGGAAGAGAGAAACGCATGACTATCCACCATCACGGGCGTGTGATCTGTAAAAACTACCTCTGCCGATGACTGTCAGCGTCTGTGGGAGACCCGCAGGAGTTTATATTCAGCGATCTACCTCATCCCGGCTCCCAGATTATCCGCGGTTTAGCGCAGGCGCCCCGATTCGACGACATGGCTTCGGGTGGGTGAAGCGTCGGGAAAGTTTGCGGTAAGGCAATTGGCGATGAGATACTCGCAGCGTGAGGCGACTCGGTTAAAAATGAAGGAGCATGTGCTTTGGCTTTTCGGACCGACTCGCTTGGTTCGGCGTGTGATGTCCGGAGGCAAATTGATTGTTCGTGTACCATCGCCAATCGGCTCGGAGATGGATTGCATTAAGTTATTTGTATGGTGAAATAATCGCAGCAACTTTGTGATTAGTCAACTGTGTTGCTATGACTGGGACGAGTGTCCTGTAATGAAAAGGTATTATGTCGCGGGTGAGACTAGGGAACACACGACCTACACGAATACCACTCTACCTACGACTGCCCCATTATGGTTAGATCTAAATCTAACCCATCGCAAATTCGCAGTCATCTCACATACCTGAGAATAATACGTAGATAGACGTGACTGCCTCTGCAACACGTTGTATGCACCGCGGAAGAGAAATTCAAATCCACATGTGGAAATTAAAATTGCGAATCTAAAAAATGCACCACCACAGTGCTTCTAAAGATGCACAAGTAGTTTGATCCTTTGACAACAGCTTTCGACTCTGGTTGGATGGACTAAGGATGTTACAATGGATATATCCTACGAGGTCCTGAACGGACTGAACCCGAATAGGTACCAGCCGTCAGCGTCAGTGCCAGCGCTCGCCCTAGTGAGTTATGGAGGGGCACTTATGTCATCAGGCACGTGGGAAAACACGTACGACATGGCCTGGGGAAGTCAAAGAAATTTGCGGCGCAGAACAGCCGATGAGCATCCCAATAATACATGCGACGACGCGAACGCAGCATTGAGGATGAGTACGATGAGTACGCGATGGATGTTCCGAGTCGGAAAAGAGACGTTTTATACAAGGTTTATATAAGATGGTGCCTGGCCTGGGCGCTTGAAGCTTGAAGCTGGCTGAACCGGCCAGAAGATAAAAGATAAATTTCTGTGGACAGTGCATGGCGATGCACTGATGCAATGATGGATGCCAGTCAGAAAAAAAGAGGGTGAAGAACGCAAAGCTGGTTGAGAACCTGAGAAGAGCTCGCCAAAATTTATCCTATCAAGGAGAGTACTTCTAAAATGGGCGGCTGAGGCGGGAATGGCGGTTGAGTAGTTGAGTGCCGAGCACTCGTGATCGCCGGTGCAGGGTCGTGGGCGAAGGCGCTCACAGCCGTGCATGCACACGGCTGTCAACCTGCCACTAGCAGTGTCACCATGTTACTGACCAGTCGTCGAGAAGGCTCTGTTACCCTGTTGCACTTTTATGGAGCCTCGAGGATTGTCGTAGAGGTACGCCTGTGTTTGTATGCGTTCGAGAACGACTAAAGTGAAAAGTGCCATATTTCAGTTGCTGAAATCGGACTCGTAGGGGTGGCTCGTCGACTCTGCCAGCGATGCAGAAACTTTTATTTATTTTTCAGCATCACGAGCAGTGCAAGTGACCACAAAGCAGTGCGTCTCCATCGTCACATCGGGCGACATGGGTACTTCTGGAACCCGAACCTCAGCCACAGTGGGTCAGGCGACGACGCTGTTACTATATCACACCACTTTCGGTTGTTGAATGATCCACTATGGATACTGTATGATAGTCACCCTTGAGGCGATGGCCATGAATGCCATAGATCTGGAACGGAGTCGCGTACACGCTCACCGTGAGAGCTGTTGGAACCCCCAATCCTGTCGATCATACGCATTCGGGCCTTACTCACTGGCATGAGGCCTGATGGCTTACTGTATTCCCTCAAACTCGATTCAATCGCTTCTCGGAGACGGGTGCCTTGTTTCCGCCTATGCCTGGGGTTATTTATTCACGTTCAGTTGTAGCTATCTGGGTCACACTTCCCACCTGTACCAGTAACCCCTCGCGTCCCAGACAGCCATGACACTCAGCACTAACATGGAGCCCTGGTAGGCATCGGATGCGAGGCGTTCTTTTACGGTGCGTTCTCTGCAAGCACCGGAAAGACAAGCTGATTGCTCATTTCCCCTAGGATGTTATACGATTCTCTTCGGTTGTCCATCTATCTAATATTTCACGGTCCACGCCGCGGGACCAGCTTTAATAAACCTATTTTTATTATCAGTGGACTCTTGTACCTTTCTTGTTCTACTCACTTCGTACTACAGTTCAGCAATATTTTCTACGGTTTCTTTGTATGCTCCAATCCATATTGAAGCTAACACAAACACTAACACCCCCGCAGAAAACGAAAGGTCGCAAGGGCTCCGCAGAGGAGACATTGATCGCCCTCGCTGTCACCACTGACCTCTTCGTCTCGATCACGAATTTCGTCGGTGAACTTATCCTCATCTATCGCTGCTGGTTGCTGTGGTCCAGGAATTATTGGGTCATCATCTTACCGAGTCTTTTTTCGATTGCAAGCCTAGGTAAGGACTTAATGACTATGGAAGCGAGCTGGTGCTCACCAACCACTTTTTGGTGTCAGTATGTTTTAGCGTATCAACTCCTTTTATGCTACACGCAAACCCGAATTCGTCGATGATGCCCCCTTCCATAATACCATTAAATCTCGCCGCCTTCTCACTTCCATTGGGGACAAACGTATTAGTGACAAGCCTCATCGCTGCGCGGATCTGGTATCTCTCTCCTCGCAAGGCGCGCAACATGGGTAGCGCACAATTCCCGACACAGACAGGCCAGGTTGCGGTCGATATCGTCGTCGAGAGCGGCATGCTCTATATTGCCGTGCAGCTCGTTTTAGTCGTCCTCTTCGCCATCGTGCACCCCGCGGTGAACATCGTCAGAGTGATTGCTGTGCAAATCTACGTGCGTATTCCTTACCCATGGAAAGCCGAGAATTCGTTGTAAACCAATTATCTTCGAAAATCACACAGGGTATCGCGCCGACGCTGATTCTCATCCGCGTTTCTCTTGGCTTTTCAAATATGCAGAAGCAGAACGGGCCGATTCTCGGGGGGCCTACGTCTTCGACGCAAGTGCCTGTCCATACAACTTCGTTCGTGGAACCTGGCCGCCGCCTTCAAGTTCCCGCCGAGATGTCCGTATCTGAAATCAAATCAAAGGGAAGCAGTAGGGATCTGGGCTCGGCCTCAGCTCCGTGGAAGATGTTGCCTCTGTCGCTGTGTGATTTGGGTGGCGGCTGTAGAAGCGAATTGGTTTCGGATTCGTATCAGTAACACTTTCTCCATACTGTAAACGATTTTTAATTACACCTATTTGAAGAATGATCGAATAGAAAGATAATTGACAGTTTCTATTACTACGTACCTCTCGCCTTGCCTCCGACTCGCCACGTACTTAAGCTACTTAAGGCTTCCCGCCCCATGGTGCCTTCGATCGCGCAAAGTCGTTCACCGCCGCCTGCTTATCCCTTTCCCGCTCTTCGTCTCTTGCGCGCCCTCCCAGCCCACCAAACACCAATACCCTCCTCAACGCATACAGCCTGCTTGAAGTCATGCTCACATATTACTTCCCTGGAAAAATTGAACCGGACAACCCCTCGACCACCATTGCCACAGCGACCACAACCAAAACCAACAAGATCAACTACTGAAACGCCCGAACCCACCATGTGACTGCCTTTGTTGGGCTCGTCCCTGGAACTGACTCCCTCTTTGCACTCAGCCCAGGCAACTTCCCTCTCATCGCCTTTAGCGAATCCGTCAGAGGATCGAGGGCAGCGGAGGTGTGGTAGTCTCAGGCGAGCATGGCACTTTGGAATGCTTTGAGGGCACCACCGACTGGCAATGTTTAACTGGTGTGCGGGCCCTTAGACCTAGGCTTGAGCTGACAACCTCTCTCAGGCTTGTCTTGCCCGCTTGCTCAATGGCGTTCCAGGTCCAGCTTCGTCTCCCTTGCCTTCCATGACCAGCAACTCGGCCCGTCTTTTCAGATACCGTCCTTGATATGTTTCTATCAGTATGTCCAATAAGCTTTTACTAATTAAAGCAGGTTACGGTTCACATGGCACCGTCATCTACGTGGGTTCCTTGCAAGGCTGTGCTGTAGCCGTCAAATGTCTCCTCCAAGACTTTGTTACCCTCGCACACATCAAAGTCAGCCTTCTCAAGGACGCGGACGACAATCCAAATGTCATTCGGTATTCCTGCATGAACTCGGTCAAGTCGCGGTACATGACGTTGTGGTGAAAGACGAGAGCGATAGTACGATGAACGAGTTGTTCGCGCTGCTTGTGTTGCTCCTTTACAAGCTCATGACTGGTGACACTGTATTATGGGAGACACCGTACAATGCGCATATATACAAACAGGTGGCCCGGCTGTTCGTGATTACTCCCTGCGCAAACACAAAACACAGTCTGTTACACAGGTGACCTGCTGGATGAAGAACCGGAGCCGAAGACGCAGTGGAGAAGGAAGCGCCCGAGAAAAACCTCAATCTATGCCGGCACCTGCCTGCCATATGATCACTGACACACGCAATCTGTAATTAAAAGACAGGCGGGCATCAACGATGGCTCAAGTTATCCTACTGTTGCTTTTCTGGGGTTTTCTTCACTGATGACACAAGAACAAGGGCACAAAGTTGTGCAAGGGCATATATTGATGGTCATATCAAGTCACGTATCACAGTACGGACTTACTGTACCCTCACACTCACTCCTTAACTTTCTCGACGCCTATGAATACAGAACCCACAATTCCCAACCATCTCTCCAAGCTACTCGAAGGAGTCGTTGATCAGTCATCATCAACTCCTTCGAATTGCTTGGGGAGATGGTTGGCATACTCTTTCCCCCTGTAATTCTGATGAGCTTTCCTCATTCAACATTTAACAACAGTCAACACTTTTGATGGTTCTGAATCGGATAGCCCACTGAGAAAAAATACGGAGATCGTCGTACCCCCTCGTCAAGTTCCGTGGCCACGATGCATAGGTCCGAGTAGGAGGTAGGTCGATCATTCACTGGCAAAGCCTTCGGAGACTTCGTCGCTAATTGGGCGTTTGTACGGTTACGGGTTTCTGGCTCCTCATCTTCGATTCCTATTTTTGTCTGTTGTACAGTATACTGTACAACGATGCGGACAATCCAAAGCAATCTCGGATCATGAAATACGCAATGTAATACGTCCAACAAGTTCAGAGGTGACTCGACCGACGCCTTCCCTGAGCAGCAATTTCGCCTGAGGCATATCACAATGTCAACGTCAGCACTTTGGAGACGGAATGAATGCATCACACGCACCTTTACAGTATCCATAAACGTGTCCGTGACCACCCAGTGCTTACCCGTTCACGCCGCATTCTCTCCTTCCCATAAAACTCCCGTAATGCGCCAGCGCCAAATCCTTCACATGACCCCATCCACATCGATCATCATCTCCACGCACGCACTCTCCGACACACGCACAAACAGTCACACCTTCGGCTGAATCAGCTCCTCATTCCAGTCCGAGGTTCGCGCGCTTCAGCAACCCACATGTCCACGTAAAGATCAACGCGATAGAGGGTTGTGTTGACCGCTCGTACGGCAGACTTATCCTGTTTGCGGAGGTGTACTGCATCCGGGAGTCGAGGACGGGGACGTTGAGCCCCGGAATGTGTTGCAAAAGCTAAGAGGTGGTCGTGTTTTTTCAAGATCATCGATTTCGGGTTCTAACACAAACTATATTTTCGGGTTGGAAACGGTGTGGCGAACTGAAACTGAAAGACATGTGGCATAAGCTCCAACTGGATATGGTAAATTTCCGGTTCAAGATCAGAGTGGTAGCAAGTCTAGACTATCGTCTCCCTATGTGGGTCGAAAATGACAAAGGATATCTTCACACATGGAGGACTATCCGCGTTCGCACCGGATAACCGATGGACGTTGGGCGTTGGCGTTAAAAGCTGAGAAGTTGAAACCCCAACCTGACGGGATGGATGACCTCTACCTGAGATGGACCAACAAGACGTTTGATGAATATATGGGTGCCAGTGCAAACCTGCCCCAGTTATGCGCCGTCTCGGAGTCACGGTTGACCCAGGCCGGGATCGACGACGGTTAGGACCCGAAGCACGCTGCTCATTACGCCAACTATGCGCTGTTCGGGACGCCACAGATAGATGTACGGCAAGAACGTGCACAGGCTGCGAGAGATCGGGAAGCAGTACGATCCTCGTCGGACGGGCTGGCCAATTTTGTTATTTGCGAATGTGCAGTGACGAAATACGCGTCGATGTCAAGACTGGAAGAGAGAAACGCATGACTATCCACCATCACGGGCGTGTGATCTGTAAAGACTGCCTCTGCCGATGACTGTCAGCGTCTGTGGGAGACCCGCAGGAGTTTTATATTCAACGATCTACCTCATCCCGGCTCCCAGATTATCCGCGGTTTAGCACAGGCGCCCCGAGTTCGACGACATAGCTTCGGGTGGGTGAAGCGTCGGGAAAGTTTGCGGGGAAGGCCATTGGCGATGAGATACTCGCAGCGTGAGGCGACTCGGTTAAAAATGAAGGAGCATGTGCTTTGGCTGTTCGGACCGACTCGCTTGGTTCGAGGTGTGATGTCCGGAGGCAAATTGATTGTTCGTGTACCATCGGATGCTATGATTGGAACGAGTGTCCTGTAATGAAAAGGTATCATGTCGCGGGTGAGACTGACGAACACACGACCTACACGAATACCACTCACTCTGCCTACGGCTGCCCCATTTTTATGGATAGCTAGATCTAAATCTAACCCATCGCAAATTCGCAGTCATTTCACATACCTGAGTAATAATACGTACTGTAAATAGACGTGACTGCCTCTGCCATGCACCGCGGAAGAGAAATCCAGATCCGCATGTGAAAATTAAAATTGCGAATCTAAAAAACGCACCATCACAGTGCTTCTAAAGATGCACTAAGTGAGTTTGACAACGTCCTTTGGCAACAGCTTTCGACTCTGGTTGGATGGACTAAGGATGTTACAATGGACGTTCGTACAATCTGGGTCATGAACGGACTGAACCTGAATAGGTACCAGCTGTCAGCACGTCAGTGACAGCGCCTCTGAGTTATGGAGGGGCACTTATGTCATCAGGGACGTGGGAAAATAACGTACGACATGGCCGGGGAAGTCGAAGAATATTTGCGGCGCGGAACAGCTGATGACCATCCCCAATATTACATGTGACGACGCGAACGCAGCATAATATTGAGGATGAGTACGCGATGGATGTTCTGAGTCGGAAAAGAGACGTTTTATACAAGATTTATATAAGACGGTGCCTGGACGGTATGGGCGCTTGAACGGCTGAACCGGCCAGAAGATAAAAGATAAATTTCTGTGGCAATTCTGTGGACAGTACTATATAGTGATGGCGATGCAATGATGCAATGATGGATGCCAGTCAGAAAAAAAAGAGGGTGAAGAACGCAAAGCTGGTTGAGAACCTGAGAAGAGCTCGCCAAAATATATCCTATCAAGGAGAGGTACTTCTAAAATGGGCGGCTGAGGCCGGGAATGGCGGGATGTAGACGATCACATGTCTTTTGGAGACCTTCCACTTCGGAGGTAGTTGTTCGTGATGTCGGATGAATTTCAGCTCAAAGGCAGAAGAAGAGAGCCGAATACACGTTGTGGACCGAAGGGCAAACCGGGGAAGGAATTGAGTTGACCTTTTACGTACCTGATCATTGGTTGCCTCCGCGCGGGTGACTTCTAGCTCGACAGTTGCCGATGGCGGCCAGTAGCTAATGACCAAGGGCGCCCTGCCTGGCCTGGCGCCCCTGTATCTTGTTGACCTTGACCTTTTCCCTCCTCCCCTCTGCGTTTCTGCCTCCTGTTCGGTTTTGCATATTTTTACCCCGTACCGCCCACTCACTTTCATTCTGGACCGATAGAGGGAAGACGACCAGGCCTTTGAGGGCACACCAGCAGAGAAGGCGGGGGCAACATCAACTCTCTTGACCGTTCTCTTGTCTCCCATTTTGGAAACACGTAGCACGTTGCTCGTCTTTCTTGATTCATCCGAGCCTCTTCTGTGCTCACTCTATTCTGTAAGCGGTTTGCTTCTCATTCCGTCCTCGTCCTTTAAAAGCGTCCTATTTCATATCAGCCTTGTCGCGGCCTGGCCCACGAATATCCTCTCTTGATTAGTACGTTTCCCCTCCCTTTCTCTTACTTCCCATTGATGTATATCTCTCTCCACAGACACTCGTTCTACTCCTTTCAATCTGTCTACATATACCCTCATCTATTTATAATCCCTTCACGGTCGCCATGCAGCTCCGTCTCATCTCTCACCCCCCGGCGCCTGTGATGCTATTCAGTATCGCTTTCATTCCCACGGATCTCCAGCCCCTCCCCCCAAATTGGGATTCTCAACTCGCCATTCTCAGCGCTACAGATCTCGAGCTACCTCGCACCATATATGCGCTCGATATGTCCACCTGGCTCACCGAGATTCTTGAGCAACTCACCTTTGATGTCGTTTCGCTCACTGTTTCCGCTGTTTTTACCGATGGCCATACGGAGGATTGGCCGTTGATGGATCGCACCTGCATCCGTATCCTCGAAGGCATCGCGGGTGGCCTACGCCAAACCGTTCATCAACCACTACCACCACCACCTCCAGCACCGCCCTCCCCCACTGTTTCGCCTGTGTCCAAAAAGCCAGCTAAACACAAGAAACAGCGATCATTGTTGATGCAACTTGTGCAGTACGTCACGCCCTTTCTTTGAACCTTCTCTCATTCTGACGCGTTGACTTAGGTCTATTATCCCCAACAACAACCCTTCCCCTCAGTTACCATTCGTGGCCCCACCACCACCGCCACCACCACCCGTGCATGAGCAGTCGACGGAGGATGTGATGTATAGGTTTTTGACGGCATCAAAGGAGCTTCGCCAACGTGCTCGATCTACTCTGCTTGATGCGTACCGACGCTTCGTTGTTCAGGAGCTCAAGTCTCGTCTACCTCAAGGTGGCTATACAGTTTGGATTGCCCAGAGCACTCTTCGACGTACAGAGGAACACATGGCTTCTCTTGCGGAATTCGCACCCTCCACCGTTTCACTACCTCTGCCAGACATTTCGTTCGATGCCAAACTGCATCCGTGCCAGAAGACCTCTTCGCATACGACGATGACGTGGACGCGGCCTCAGAGACTGCGTCTCTGTCCCGTACTGTTGGCACCGAGTCTGATGGTTCCTCCGTGCACACACCCGACTCTACCTGTGCCTTTCGCCACGGCACTGCTGCTGCCTTCACAATCAATGACCGAATGCAGAAGCCTTTGCAGCACTTTCTAGGCGTGCCCTCCGATTACGCGAGCACCTACACCGTGCGGAGGCTGCTAAGCGTAGTTTGGCTACCGACGAAGCAACTCTACTTGCCGTCGCCGAGGTCCGTGGCCGAAGGCGGGCTTGGCTGAACCGGCAACTTCGTGGAGGCGCGCACCTCTCAGATATCGGCTTTGCAACGCCCGTACTGTCTTCGCAGCTCGCGCGATTCGCACCTGTTACTGCGGAGTCGTCGAACCTGCAGATTGCGTCTCCGCGATTGTTCCCGGTAGTGGAGGAGAGTGAGGAAGATTTGGATGCGTTTGAGGCGATATTTCCCACGCCTGTTCGGCGGCATAAACAAGTTCGTATGCGTACGAGGAGCGTCCGACATTCGCACCCACCGCCAGGACTGGAATATGGCATGGAGAGTGCAATAGAGTTTGGGCCACCGGTCCTTGTGGTGCCCCCGCCTACTGGCATGCCGCCCCCGTACTCCGTCACAACAGTTGTTGCGCCACTTCCCGAGCACGAATTCGATCTCGAACTTGGCGTTATTGGCGGAGCATTTCCGAACGGTAAAGGAGTTGAATACGAGTGTGGGGAGTGGTTGCCTGGAATTCAGCTTAAGTCTCAGTGAAGAAGACAATGGATGACGTGTTGGATTTTTACATCTTCTGTCGCATGCTCCTTCCTCTGCTTTGTTGCTCTTTTTTATTTCTACTCCTTGTCATACGGACGTATCTCATCATCACACGTCGCACTTACCTGATACAGCATAACTAGTCATACTTCGATCATGTGACATACATTATCTTTTACATTTATGCCATCTGATACTAGCACACCCTCCGCGAGGAACATCGTAAAGCTCGCAGAGCTCCTTCCTGCCCACCTGCGTGGCCCTCGGGTTGGCATCGTGTGCGGTTCCGGGCTTGGAACGCTTGCGGAAAGTATCACAGAGCAGGTCATCGTACCATACAGTACATTGGAAGGCTTTGGACAAAGCACTGGTGCGTCTTCCACCCTTTAGGCCTCTAGTGGGTAATCGGAGCGCGTCTGCGTGCTATAGTCCCAGGACATCGTAGCGAGCTCGCGTTTGGAAAGATTGGGGATGTGCCGGTCGTAGCGATGCTCGGGCGTGTATGATCACTGTCTTTTTTCACCACCACTGCGGAAGATACTGACATTAGCCCAGTTTCATGCGTATGAAGGCTACCCGCTCGACACCGTGGTGTATCCGATCCGGCTCATGGCAGCTCTTGGCGTGCAAGATGTGATCAGTGTGTCGCACCGATTTCCCCCCTCTCTTCAGTACTGACAGACGAGGTTGTAGTCACGAACGCAGCGGGGTCGTTGAAAGCTGATGTGCCCGTCGGAACCAGTGCGTTCATTCCGCATTCCACCCGCCCGTCCAACCTGACATCCCCAACCATCCCTTTCCCTTTCCCACTCCCACTCCCACAACAACCCTCCCCTTCCCATTCTCACACCCTTCTTCTCCATCAATATCAATTCCGCTTCAGTCGTTGTCATCGACGACCACATCGCACTCCCGCTCTTGACCGGGCTCAATCCGCTCCGCGGGCCGGTATCCCGCCCGAATGCCGCGCGCTTCGTCCCGCTTTCGGACGCGTATGCGCGGTCTTTACGCCTAGCTGCGTTCCGCGCCGCGCACGATCTCGGTCTGCAGCGCTCTGCGCTGGCGGAGGGCACGTATGCTTGGGTCACCGGGCCCACGTATGAGACGCGCGGGGAGGCGAGGTTGCTCGCTGCTGCTGGTGCGACTGTTGTGGGTATGAGCACCGTGCCGGAGGTCGTCGCTGCGCGTGATGAGGGCATTAGAGTGCTCGTGCTTAGCTTGGTCACTAATATGGTTGTTGGAGTTGAGCAGGCTACGCGCGGTAGGAGCGTTAGGGAGGAGCTGGATGCTGAGGTACGTAACTGTAACATTGCTCGTGGAGAGTCACCGTTAAAGACCTTTTTTTTGGTCCTTTCTTGGTCTCTCACGTTAGCTGGCTGGTATCGCGTTGGAACGACCGCCTACCCCGACGGTATCGCATGAGGAGGTTTTACAGGTCGGAAAGTCGAAGGCAGAGGTCGTGCGGAGACTAGTGGAACGGATCGTCATTTCGTTATCTCCTAGTGCTGGTTCTTGATTATTTTTCTGCGTGGGCACTCGGCATTGACACGAAAAGGTGATCGCTGTACCATAGAGTATTGTACTCTACCAATTAAAAATCCGCATTTGTAACGCACAACCATGCGCAACATGTCTGTAGGTACAAGGACGCGGCGCGCGGGCGACGACGCGACCTACTGTGGGTCTCGGCGCGTGGGTTCAAGAAGAGCTTGCTGTTGCTCAACTCGCCTCGCTAAACGGCAATATATATACTGTAACTTACACCGACTGAGCATTTTTTCAGTTGCAAAATCTGACCAATCTGACCTCCCCCATCATTTTTACCCTCTCATCTCCTGCACGTGCTTTCTCTGGCGAGTACCTTGTCTGTTCTTGCTCCCATTTTCTTGACTCACACCAATGTCAGTGCGGACTACCCCTTTGGATTCAGATGTGCAAGCCCCCTCCCGGGACCGTGCGGAGCACGGGCACGCCTAGTAAAGTTACAAAGCTACTGTACATGGACTGACAGCTGCGATAAGAGGGGTCATTCTGACTGGAGCAAACCTAAGGTCTTGGATATTTGCAAACATTCCCACTGCAGTACTTAAACCCACTTAGACGGGGCCATACTCGACAGGTATTGCAAGCCTTCTCCACACCATGCGCCACTGCAGCCCTAAGGGAAGGTAAGATAACACAGGTTTATGATGGTAAGAACCACGCACATCATATGTTGGTCACTACACCACTCCCGAAATTCATTGACTCGCCTGTCGAAGAACACAGGAAGAGTGCAACGAGGATATCGACATATACGTTCTACAAAAGCGCTCAATAACGAAGAGATACAAAGTCAAATGCATCATTCACCAAGTCCGTTTATAGGTCGAGAGGGGGGAGCTTTTGGACGACGATTGTGCCCATCACCATATGCCCCAGTGTTCCCATCATGGAATTGCAGTTTCCCTAAATGGGACCGGATGAAACTCCGGAAAAAGACACGAAGCCAAAAGTATGCTTACTATGACCGTTTACAGGTAGGGACCCGGGAGAAAGTGACCAAGGACCATGCCCTTGAGCTCCCTCGTGTCCAGCAGGGTTCAAATCCCAGGGATCCGCAGCTGTTTCAAGGTAGCCCCCTCCATGATGGGGTTGAACTCCAGGCTGAATGGGGTAAAAGTTGCTGCCGCTGCCAGTATCCGAACCGGTGCCCGCCGAATACAACCACTGACTGTCAGAAAATGATCCGGTAGCTGGGGGATGGCCATGCGAGCCCCGACGTTCATGCTGATGATGTGTAGTTATGCTTGAATTTGGCGTTGGCTGAAAGGGGGGAGAGTAGGCTTGTAGGTGACTAGCGGAATCACCATGGTCGCGGTGTGGTTCAGGAAAAGATACAGTTCCTGCGTAAGGGGAATGGCCACCATAGCTTTGTCCAGACGGTGGATGTTGTCGTGAACCTTCAGGATAAGATGAGTGAGCTTAAGTAAAAAGCATCAGCTCATTAGTATGATAAACAGTATCTCTCAAAAACCGAAGACAGGATACCGTAATGGTTCGGCGGACGGTCATTATAGGTGTTGGGCGGGGGCTGTGAGTACTGTCCATGCTGTTGGGGAGGATACGAGGTCTGATAATGACCGGTCTGATGATTTGGGGCTTGGTGCTGCCGGGGGTCCATTGGAATGGTGGTGCGGCGAAGAAGGAATGGGGAGTTCTCAATTTGTGGCCCCGAAAATGGTCCTTTATTATGTGTCCGAGGGCGTAACTTTGCTAGAAGAATTGATTCACACGACAAAACCGTTCTACGATGGGTTATTTGATTCGGGGGACTAAAGCATGCAATGTATCCGGTTACCCCTTGCACCTGATCCCGCCCGCCGGACAACAGCCATAGAACTGCCTGTTCGAGGCGGCGAATGTATGCCTCGTGTGGGGTACATTGATTGCGCCGTCGCGACGTCGCGTTTTTGGCACCGGCGCACTGGCATGTTCACCGTGATGCAGTCGGCGACATTCTTCACTGGACAAGATGCGTTGATGCGTCACCAAGGACGACAGTTATGCTATCAAGCCCATATCGTCAATTTTCGTCGGGATATTACGGAAATCGCAACGCGACTGTCGCGCTTACCAGACGACACCGACATTGTGGTTATCCGCAAAGAGGACGTTGATCTCAGCCGGCATGTTGATTTTACCGTGCGCCGAGCAAAAGTAAAGGTCGCCCTGAGATATAAGATTGCACACGACCCCAGTTATGCCGACTTGATCATTGATCATGACGTTTGAGTCAGCTGCCAGAAAATGGGCCTGTTGCCGATCGTATCCCCACTTGCCGTGAGGGCCAACAAGATGGGGGTGCAATGCCAGTTGGACCGGGTGCCGCTGCTGCTGATGGAGAAGGCGCGGATGAAGATGAACAAGTTGTCGGAGGCGTGATGGATCTTGGAAATCAAGAACGGCCTGAAGTTTCTGCGACGTGGTGCTGCGCAGGCCATTGCAGGAACGCGCTATGAATAAACAATTGTAAGTTTTCATAAAAGCCCATTCTCCTCCGTTCCTCTTATTCCCTTCTTTCTTATTTTCAGACACCAGATGCTTGTTTGTGTGCCACGCCCAAGTTCCGATTTTCTGGCTTGCACCTCGACGCAAGTTCTCTTGTCCGTCACCGTCGTCGGCCATTCTCTAGGTGCGGCGCTTGCCCTCTTCGATGGCGTCTTCTTCAGCCTACAGCTCCCCGAGAATGTGACGGTGACAGTGATGAACTATCGATCCCTTGCACGACACGTCATCGCGTCATCAGTCAAGCAAGGTCCTCCCTTTGGTAGAGGGCTCGCTCCATGATGCGCTTGCAGAGTCGCATGCAGCAACCCCGAGACAGGTTGGGGCAAGTTTCAAACTTATTATGTACAGCACATGTGGTGTAGTCATGACCGAAGTGTGGCCACTCACAACGCGGTTTATTTCCTCACGATGGCTCGTGTGAATTCCCACATTTGCTGGGAGAGCTGTCATGACGTCATACGGTATTACTAAGTCTCTTCGTGTAACTTATAAACCAGCAGCAGCTTTGGCTCAGCTCCACATCACCGAATCATCGATCGGTCGCTCTCAGTTGTATGTCAAAAAAACCCACATGTTGCATCAAAAACTTACAAATAGCTCAGCTGAAAGGCGTGCTCCTGATCTGATCTCCCTATTTCCTAGCTGCCCAGGGGTATCGAAATAGATAGATCGTCGTTCTGAACACTCGCTGATGGCAAAGAATGGTCGCCGGAACGAATCGAACAAAGCTGACGTAAATCGTTCATTGCCCGACATCCCGCAACGACTGCTGACTTACATGTCCAAGTGATACGATTCGACGTACTCCCCGATGACGTCCTACTTGACATATTTGATTTCTATCTGGACAGTACATCGTCCAAAAAAATGAGCACAGAAGCGTGGCAATCGCTGGTTCATGTGTGTAGACGATGGAGGAGTCTTGTTTTCCGATCCCCACGTCGCCTAAATCTGGGACTTGTTTGTACACCCAAGACAAACTTAAGGGACACACTGGACACCTGGCCAGCCTTGCTTTTCATCGTTGAGGGCGGTATGGACATACCATCAGGCACGGACAACATCATTGCAGCACTTGGACAGAGCAATCGCATATGTCAAGTCATCCTCTGGAATCTTGCAAATTGGCAATTGGAAGAAGTCTCAACCGCGATGCAGGTGCCATTCCCGGAGTTGACATATCTGCAGCTCTCGTCATTTGATGAAACACCACCAGTCATTCCTGATTCGTTCCTGGGTGGATCTGCTCCACGTCTGCGAGACTTCAATTTGGATGGCATTCCATTTCCGGGATTTCCAACACTGCTTTTGTCTGCTACTCACCTTGTCCAACTTCGGCTCACTGATATTCCTCATTCCGGGTACATTTCACCCGAAGCGATGGTCGCTCTCCTCTGTGCTTTGTCAAGTCTCGAAGAGCTTTCCCTCAAATTCCGATCCCCTGAATCTCGCCCTGGCTGGGAAAGCCGAAGTCAGCCTCCACCAAAACGCTCTGTCCTCCCCGCTCTAAGAAGACTTGATTTCCGAGGCGCTACCGAATATTTAGAGAACCTCGTGACTCGTATCGACGCCCCTGAAGTCAATATCTTGCAAATAACTTTCTTAGACTTAGATCAAATCGATTTTGACACCCAACGACTGGCCCAATTCATCAATCGTACACCCAAACTCGGCAAATGCGATGAAGCACATGTGGAATTCGATGACAGGAGCGCTCACGTCCAGTTCGGGACTCTTCGGATATTCATCGAATGCAGAGAACGAGATCGGCTGCTTTCGTCCATCGCTCGGGTCTGTAACTCCTCTTTGCCTTCCACAGTAGGGGCCCTCTACATCGAGCATCTATATTTGCAACTATTTTGGCATGATGATGCCATCGAGAACATCCTATGGCTGCAACTCTTGCTCCCATTTACCGCTGTGAAGAATCTTTATCTACGCAAGGAATTTGTGCCAGGTATCGCGGCTGCCCTGCAAGAGCTGGTTTGTGCCAGAATAACAGAAGTGTTACCCAACTTGCAGAATATTTTCGTGGAGGGGTTTGAGCCCTCGGGACCATTGCAGGAAAACATTGGGCAGTTCGTTGCCGCACGACAGCTCTCCGGTCACCCAATCGCCATTTCTGATTGGCACAAGAACTAGGCGTGAAGATGCGTATGGGCTTTCCTGACATATGCAATATTATTGTCTCGGTCTCCGACTCGGATGTGGAGTGAATGTGATGCAGCGCGTAAGTTACGGTCCATACTGTCTAGCTTTCACATTCATCTTTTATCACTCTAGCAGCGCAACAAGAACTCTGTTGCTCAACTCATCTCGCCTCTTGCTTACTTCTTCATTCATGCACGCATACGTACCACCTTTTATCGTCTTACACCCTCTCTAGCGTCGACACTTGATGTTTTATGTCGATTGGCGCTGGTTTGGAAATCGGACCTCTGAACGAGACAATCCTTCATCCCTAGTAGAGGAAAGAGAGGTTTGTCCTTGGTGCGCGAGGCGGTTATGGAGCCGGTGCAATGGAAATGTGTGATAAGGCTACTGTATACCAAATCCCATGCACGACGTTTTCGCGCGCAGATTATTACAGTAAAATAGGTTATCTCAATCCCAATGATACACCAATATCCGTTATTGTGGAAATTCATCGAAAATAGGTATACTAGTAATACTCTAGTAATAGAGTACATCTACGTTGTATTATATCTTGTCCGCGTCCGAGACATACTATAGGGCTGTCTCGGGTATATCCTTAGTTTATGGTCGCTTCCGATGGTATCCTGTGAGATGGTCAGGGAGTCGAAGGTGGAGGACATGCGGAGATTCATGCATTCATGGTCCGAATCATCACCGTAACCCCTCGTGTAATCGATGGTTGGTGTAGAAGAGTGTTCTGGAGGGGCTGACGACGACACGGTACAATATTGCCCCGTCGCGGCACCTCGGACACGCTCTCTTTTTGTACTTGCACCACCATCGTTGAAGAGATCGTTTGTGTATACCTGCTTCCCACGATATTCTCACGCACAACCCCTTCGCAGGCGGCTGCCGCGAGCTCGACCACATTACCCCATTCGTGGCCACTGCCTTTCCGCGTGGTGGTTTTGCTGGAAGCATGCCATACCGTGAGTAGTTGTGTCCTCTGGTTTCGGGCAGTGGTGCGAGTTTTGATGTCTCTTCATCGACATTCGCAGCCTTTCGTTGCGCCTTTTTCCGTATTTCAGGACTGAGGAGAAGGAGATCGTGGTTAACCTGGTCGTCAAACTCGATGGCGATAAGATGACGCGCATTGTATGGAAGAAGATTCGAGAATAAGTACTGTACTCCCGACGGTCCTCTCTTTCTCGATAATGGAGCTGACTCAGGCTCTCGCCATCTTTCGTCTCGACAGCTCATTCTCCCGTATTTGCAGCTTTATGTCAAGTATTTTGACCTTGGTCTCGAGTACCGCGATGCATTACGCCGCTACACCTCCCCATGTATGTGTCCCCATATGTTGACGACGATATGATGTGGCTCATGCTATTCCTATCTGCGCCCAGACTCCCTCGAATCCCTGCATATCCTTCACGTCCGCGTTCCCAGACCAATGATCGAGTAACGGTCGAGTCGGCCGAGGCGATTCTCAAGTACAATGTCGGCATCAAGTGCGCGACCGTCACGCCAGACGAGGAGCGCGTGAAAGAATTAGATGTGGCACTCTGCCCTACGACACCGTGCGTACTTCGGATCCGTACACTGGCTTTTCCCTTCCTGCCTCTCTTCCCGTTCCCCCATTTCTCATTTAGCCCTCTTGCCTTCTCCCTGACATGGCTCTCTCGTGTCCCCAGATCCGCAACGGCGGCACCGTCTTCCGCGAGTCAATCATCATCGAGCGTACTCCACGACCTATCCCGGGATGGGTCCAGCCCATCGTCATCGGCCGCCCGCGTTCGGCGATTAGTATCGTGCGACGGACTTGCCTGCAACTTCGTGGAGGCGTGCACCTGTCGTATATGGGCTTTCCAAGGCCGCGATTGTTCCCGGTTGTGGAGGAGAGTGAGGAAGATTTGGATGCATTTGAGGTGATATTTCCTGCGCCTCTACGGCGGCATAGACAGGTTCGTATGCGTACCAAGAGCTTTCGTCATTCGCACGCACCGTCAGGACTTGATCTTGGTGAGGAGAATACAATGGACCCTACCGGTCCTTGTGGTGCCCCCGCTTACTGGCATGGCGCCTCGTACCCGTCAACAATTGTTGTGCCACTTCCCGAGCACAAACTTGATCTCGAACTTGGCATAACGTTCGTTATCTCCCAGTTCTGTTTTTTTTAAATCTGGATTTGTAACGCGCAACATGTATGTAAGTACAAAGACGCGCACGGCCCACGATGCGATCTGGTTATTTGAGTGAATTGTAGTGTGTGTGTGGATCTAGATATTGTGAACTGGCTGCGTCTCAGTGCCTGGGCCTTATGCGGGCCTAGGATGTCGCTAGAAAATGCCCTAGCACGGAATCCCCTTCGTGCAGAAGATGGTTGAGACAGTTTGTTTGAAACTGGTAGGAGAAATTGCTTCCTGGGTTCGGCGTGTAGCAGGCAAGCCGCGATGACATGATGTGTTGTGTGGAGGGTTTCTCCGCAATGGCGGCCAAACGAGTGATGGTGGAAACGGGCGGTGTACTCACTGGTGGAAGAATGGCCTGTAAACAGCCTAATACCTGTGGTTACTATTGGCAGCGGGTAGTTTGAGATTCCGTTCGTGAATGGGGGAAGGCTGCCGTCTGGTGGGTTTGTGAGGGCGAGGTGTGCCGGCTGGGGTCGCAGCAATTGCGTCGTCCAGCGTTCGCGCCATTCTGCGATGGCCTCTTCTCGAGCTGTCGCGTCATGGAGCTTTTCGATGGCGAGGGCTGGGGCTTGGCGAGAGGCTTCTGCCACGATAACCTTGAGGCGTCGCAGTGGGATTGACCCTTTGACTGCGGGTGGCCAGTAAGTCAGTAAGCCCTGCTCATGGCATACGCCCTGCGCCTGCGCGGGAGCTGGAGAAGGGAGATCAGAGGTGTTGAGGGCGTTGTGATGCTGTCGTAATTTGAGCTGAAATGAAAGGGGATCTCTTTGCGTATGAGATTACTGGAAACGTCCCTTGAACGCGTTGAAGAAGTCGGAGGATCTATAGCACAGAAACGAATCGTGAGCAAGACAGGCACCACTGGGTTACATATCGTGCTTGATAGGAAAGAAGTGAGTGTAGTGTTGTTGGTCGGTTGTATTGTATTTGTAAGAGATGACACGCTAGCCTAGCTACGTGCCTGTCTTCGTCGCACCATCTCCATCTCCGCCCTCGCATCTTCGCTGTTTCCTCACCGCCCTGGGATACCGACCCCTTGCTGGTAGCAAAGAATTGTCACGGGACTCGGAAGAACCGAACTAAACAAAGTCGACGTATGTCTTTCATTGAGCGACATCCCGCAATGACAACTGGCTGACTTGATGTGGTGTAGGCCAGATGAAACAAATCGACGTACTTCCTGATGACGTCCTACTGGAAATATTTGATTTCTATATGGTTCTATCACCGGATATAGCAAAACGGAGATAGAACGATGGCAATTACTGGTCCATGTGTGTCGACGATGGAGAAGCCTTATTTTCGAATCACCACGTCGCCTGAATCTGCAACTTCTTTGTACACCCTTAACATCCACAAGAGACAAACTGGACGTCTGGCCAGCTTTGCCTCTAATCGTTCAGGGCGGTCTGCCCCTAGGCTCATTAGTACCAGACACGGACAACATCACCGCAGCACTTGGGCACAGCAATCGCGTATGTCAAGTCAACCTCTGGGATCTTGTAGATTGGCAATTGGAAGAAGTCTTGGCTGCGATGCAGGTGCCATTCCCGGAATTGACACGTCTGCGCCTCTCGTCATATGATGAAACACCGCCAGTCTTCCCGATTCGTTCCTGGGTGGATCTGCCCCACGTCTGCGAGACTTCAATTTGTTTGGCATTCCATTTCCGGGATTGCCAAAGCTGCTTTTGTCAGCTACTCACCTTGTCCAACTCCACCTCTCCTATATTCCTCATTCTGGGTACTTCTCACCCGAAGCGATCGTCGCTCTCCTCTCCGTGTTGTCCAGCCTCAAATCACTTTCCCTTGAATTCGAATCCCCGAATCTCGTCCTGATCGGGAAAACCGAAGTCTTCCTCCACTAAAACGCTCTATCCTCCCCACACTCGAGCATTTTCGATTCAAAGGCGTTACCGAATATTTAGACGACCTCGTGACCGTATCGACGCCCCTCAACTCAATACCTTGCAAATAACTTTCTTCAATCAAATTTATTTTGACGCCCAACGACTGGCCCAATTCATCAATCGTACACCCAAACTCGGCAAACACGATGAAGCACACGTGGATATCGATGATAGGAGCGTCCGCGTCCTGTTCGGGACTCTTGAGATATTTATACCATGTGGAGAGCCAGATCGGCTGCTTTCGTCCGTCGCCCAGGTCTGTAACTCCTCTTTTCCTTCCACGGTAGAGGACCTCTACATAGAGCATTGGTCCTCGCGACTAGCTGGGCAGAATGATGCCATCGAGAACACCCTATGGTTGCAACTCTTACTTCCATTTACCGCTGTGAAGAATCTCTATCTATGCAAGGAATTTGCGCCAGGTATCGCGGCCGCCCTGCAAGAGCTCGTTGGTGCCAGAATAACAGAAGTGTTGCCCAGCCTGCGGAATATATTCGTTCGGAGGCTCCAGCCCCCGGGACCTTTCCAGGAAAGATTTGGCAGTTCGTTGCCGCGCGACAAGTATCCGGTCGCCCTATCGCCATTTCTGTCTGGGAATGAAGTCGATGTGGTGCAATCCGCAAGTTACGGCCCATTGTTCTGTAGCTTTCACATTCATCTTATATCACTCTATCCGCGCAAGAAAGCTTCAACTCGCCTCGCTCTTCATTAATTCTTCATTTCTCCTGAACCTTTCCCCGTCCTTCCCTTTCTCTCCTCATCTATCATGCATTGTACCATTATCTGTTTGACACGTCCTCGCACATGCATTTGCACGCGTACGTACCACCCGTACCGTCTTATACCCTCTCTGGCGTCGAATATTTTATGTCGATTGTTGCTGGTTTTGGAATTCGAACCTCTGACTGCGATCCTTCGTTACTTCGTGCTAGGAAGGAGAGTTCGTCCTTGGTGCGAGGCGTCATGTAGCCTGGCAATGGAAATTAAATGCCCTGGTTAAAGACCCACTCAAGAAGAGCACGGAACTAGCACGGAAGATCACGACGCTTTCGGATGCGTCGAACCAGATTGTTGGTTAATCCCAGAATGAATATGCGATGTGTGAGACGAGCGGGACTAATAGTCCCTCGCGGAGCACAGTGAGCCAGTCATTGCGAGAAAAAGATGGGAAAGAAGTGAACCACGACAGACGACGGCGCGCTACGTCACGCCGAACGCCGAACGGTGTCTGTCGTCAATGCACAGAACCCAAACGACGCATTAGGTAGCCGATGCGCGAAGTTCTCCAGTACCGATCTCATGGAGGGTCGTCGCCTGTTCGTCATCAGTATCGTCAACAAACATATAAGCTCGCATGTTTACGTACCGAGGATACTCCGAGGATGCTCTGAGAGAAAGAAATGAGACTAGAGATTAGAGATTCGTGGCGAAAACAGAGAGAGCAAAGAAGGCGCCTTGTGATCGAGTGGATATACGGGTTCATGCACGTTCATGAGGGAGAATGCATAATTGAATTAGCACTAGTACAGACGCTCTCATTCGAGATGCCCTGGAGAAGCACGCGGCCGTCAGGAGGCGTGATATGTCATACAGTATTACTAATAGACAACGGTGCGTGTAACTGTCACTTGGCATCTCAAGCAACCGTTCTCCCCTACCATCCCAGCATCGAATCCTCATCGATCGGTCGCTCTCAGTTGTATGTCAAAAAAAAACTCCGACGTGTTGCATCAATCTAACAAATAGCCAGCTGAAAGGCGTGCCCCTCATCTGATCTCCCTACCCGGGGTGTCAATCCCAATAGATCGTCGTTCTGAAGACTTGCTCATGGCAAAGAATGCATTAATGGTCGCCGGACTCGGAAAAATGAACCGAACAAAGCCGATGTAAATCATTCATCGCCCGACATCCCGCAACGACAAGACTACTGACTGACATGTTCAGGTGATACGATTCGACGTACTCCCCGATGACGTCCTACTTGACATATTTGATTTCTATGTGCATCATACATCGTACCAAAGAAGAGGACAGAAGTGTGGCGCCCGCTGGTTCATGTCTGTAGACGATGGAGAAGTCTTGTTTTCCGATCTCCACGTCGCCTGAATCTGCGACTTTTTGTACACCCAAAACACGCACAAGGGAACACTGGACACCTGGCCAGCCTTGCCTCTCATCGTTGAGGGGATTGGCCATCCATCGGACACGGACAACATCATTGCAGCACTTGGCAGAGCAATCGCATATGTAATCGGCTTAGCTTGCATTGGCAATTGGAAAAGTCTTGGCCGCGATGCAGGTTCCATTCCCGGAGCTGACAGATCTGTACCTCTCGACATTGATGAAAAACCACAGTCATTTCCTGATTCGTTCCTGGGTGGATCTGCCCCACGTCTGCGATCGATCGATTTGAATGGCATTCGATTTCCGGGGTTTCGAACACTGCTTTTATCTGCTACTCACCTTGTCGAACTTTGGCCCGCTAATACTCCTCATTCCGGGTACATTTCACCCGAAGCGATGGTCGCTCTCCTCTCCGTGTTGTCCAGCCTCAAAACACTTTACCTTGAATTCCGATCCTCTCCATCTGACTTTGACTTGGAAAGCCGAAGTCCGCCTCCATCAAAACGCCCCATCC
>WTXE01000111.1:0-101034 GCA_022496225.1 Russula aff. rugulosa BPL654
CCCCGATCCGTCAACGTTATCAGACAGTAGCTCGGACTATGTGCCTTATGAGCCGCACTCGGACTCGGACTCGGACTCAACGTCGTCGTCAGACTGGGAGTACGACCGGAGCTATTGGACAAAACCGGGTTGGGTAAAACCGGGGGATCCACCGCCGAGACCAATACCAACGATAACACTGCCGCCGAAGCCACCGCCGAGACCACGACCAAAGAGACCGCCGCCGCCGAAACAGTTCGACCAGGCCCATCGGTACAAGGTGGACCCTTTGGATCTGCCATCGACCTCAGGCCACGCACCCGGGCCTCCACCGATACTAGAGTCCGACTCAGTGGTACATTTACCATCGCCGAGCGCCGGGTTTCCAACAGAGCCCGGGCAAGAGGTGGTTTCTGGGTCGCTACTAGGCCCAGATCCCGAACTTCACTGGAAGCATCTGTCATTGAACGGGGACTCTCAGCCACCAGTCGATCCTCAAGCTGCCGCCACCTATGAAGCGAAAGGCAAAGTGAAGTTATCCGGTCGTATTTCCGGCACCGCCAGGGATGTTGGGAATGCGGCCTAGAGGGAGTTGCAGCCCGCTGAAAGGTCGCTTGATCCGGGGGAGTAAGTTTCTGTCTCGTCCCTCACTCTTCGGCCGTACAAGATTGCCTCTACCTTGTTCTGGCCATTGATGCATTGATGAGTGAGAGGATGGCTTGCAGCGTCACGGTGCTGGACTCCGCTGTGACCACAATGCCAGGCTTTGCATAGCTTGCACTTTGCACGCTTTGCAGGGCTTTGAGCATAAGGGAACGAAGCGTCCGTCGGCCACTGCCACGCGTTCGACATTTTCACTCTTTTTCAAAACCTCACCTCCATTCCCTCTCGACCACGTGCGCAAGACAACTCGAGTAAATTCCCATCTCTACCCGCCCTCACAGCCCTCACGGCAATTCCTTTCTCCCTTCCCTCCTTCCCGTTTCTTATGTACTAACAAAATTTCTTTTACAATTTTCTACTTTTCCTGCAAGACTGGCACCGCGTTGACACGTGCACATCCCCGACACCTTCATCGCCTCCTTAACTCGGAGTCTAGTAGGACCTTCACTTCACTTGTATTTAAAGCCGCCCTCCTAGTCGAGGAGAGCATCGGGTCGAATATCACTGTATATCCTTCTGTCTTCTTTTGTTGCTATGCACTTGCACTTCCTCTCTTTTTGCCGTTCGACAACAAGGGGACGTTGTCCATGTTGTCTCCACCACCTCCCTATTTTCGTGTATTCTCAGTCAGCAACTCCTATTATTGTGGTCTTTACCTCTGCTCCGGACGACACACCCACCATCGTGGCCCAAGTCTAGCTATACCAGTGTTACCCCGCTTCTTTGCATTGCGTCGCACAGCTACTACGGAGGCTAGATGGACAAGTTTGAGTATATGTATAAGGATCAAGGCTGGCAGCAACAATAGATCTCGGGCACCCGGCCAACTATTTGGTTATGAGTTGTGAGCTTGCGGCGTGCATCTGACATCTGTTGTAGCGAGAATTCGAGAGTGAATAGCAAGTTTAACTAGCATGAGATAAGACACCACACTTGCCTTTTTACTGTAACTATCATCCATTAGTTTCAATATTAATATGAAAAGGACGCGTCACCGTGCCGATATAGATCCGAATCATCGGATAGCAATCAAGTCGTTAAGTAAACGCGTTGACGTGCAAAACAAAGGCGGGCCTGGGGACCGCAGGTCCGGCAACCGCCGTGGCAATTAAAGCTTATTAAGGCTCGCGTGTTCAATTCAAAGGCGGTCATGATCTCGGTGGTCATGATGACGCAGAACGTGAACGACCGCATCAACACAGGTACTCTGCAACCTGCTTGCTAGCATTTTGTTTCTCAGATGAGATACTTTTTATATCTGAAATGATCTAATGCGTTGATCCTGTGCTTCTATTCAAGTTCACGCATGGCCTTGGTGAATGCGAATATAAAAATCATGTCAACTCCCGATGTCATCCCTTGCCCCTTGCTCACCTTAGCTCCACTGGGTACTGGATAGTGCGTGTACCCTTCCCTTCACATTTAAATTTGCCAATTCATTACCTTCTCCAAATTATTAGCTCTGGACTTTGCGACTACACTGTTCGTTTTGACAACTGAACATACTGAACACTTACATTGACTACTCAATCAGCAAGCATAACACACCCAACAAAATGCGCTGGTACAACATAGTCACTGGAATCCTACTCACCCTTCCCATCGTCGACTTCGCTCTAACGGCTCCTGTATTAGTACAAGAGAAAAGTCAAGCACGCGTCGGTGCGGTGCACATACCCAAAGACGTTATAACTGGGCTGGGGAAGCGATGGGACGAAGAGTTAGAGAACCCGGAGAAGTTAGAGAACTTACAGAGGATGATGGAAAACTACTTCACGACGATGACTTCGTCGCCGTCGAGCTCAGCGCTGTCGGTGCCCGGCCATGGGCCGACGAACGTCGAGCTGCTTCCAACGCAGAACCTAGCATCGTCAACAGCCAATAGGGATCCGTTGATCGAAATGTGGAGCTCGTCGTCGACGGACGTCGCGCGGCCGCCGCCACCGCCGCCGCCGCCGCCGAACCAAGAATCGTCAACAGCCAATCGGGATCCGTTGGTCGTTGCTTCTAATGCGCAGGGGGGCGACGATGAGTCGCATGGGCCACTGTACACGTCATCGTCATCGTCATCAGGGTATAGCTCGGACTATAGCTCGGACTACGGATTATCGGAGGCGGAGGAGCACATGTATGCGCCGCAACCGAGCTATTACTCAATTGCGTCGACAGACACGTCGGCTGACTCGGACTTCGACTGGACCTATTGGATGAAGGATACAGCACCGCCGAGCCCAGCGTCGTCGAACGAGTTCGGCCAGCCACAGGAGGACCAGGTGCATTCACCATCGCTGGGCGTATGGTCGCCGACAGAGCACGAGCACGAGGCGGTTCCTGCGCCGCCATCCACCATCCTTCCTGGCCCTCCTTCGACTTTTGGATGACAACGATCAAGTCTATCTACAACCGTGCGACCATAGTGCGCCGCTCGTATTCACGTAGTCACTCTTTCTTATGTACTAACAATCTTTTCTTTACAAATCTCTACTTTTCCTATACGACCGGCGCCGTGTTGACGTGCGCCGCATCCGCACATCTCCGACACCTTCGCCACATTCTTAACTATATTCCCCTCTTTCTCGTTTGTTTCTGTGCACTCGCGCTCTATCTCTTGCCGTTCAATGCCACAGGACCGCTGTCCATGTTGTCCTCCGAGTCGCCGCCGCCCTCTTTTGTGTATTCTCAGTCAGCAGTTGTGGTCTTTACCTCTGTTCTACCCACCATCGCGACCCAAGTCTAGCTATACCAGTGTTACCCCGTATCGGGCCTCATAAGATTCCCAGACGGCGCTCATGACCTTTTTTTCGTCACACAGCTACGGAGGCCAGATAGACAAGTTCGAGTATGAGGATCAAGGCTAGCAATATCGATAGATCCTGGGCACCCGGCCAACCATTTGGTTGCGGCGTGCATCTGCTGTAGCGAGAATTCGAGATCGAATGGTAGCAATCTTAGAGATGAGACACGCTTGGCACTGTGACCATGCTCTGCATCGCTTGCACTTGTTGCATGTTTGCGGAGGTACGCTTTGTAGAGCTTTGAGTAGAGTGGAACGAAGCGTCAGAGCGCCCGTTGGCCATTGCCACGCGTTGGACTTTCTTTTTCACCCTCTTTCAAAGCCTCACGGCCTCACGTCCACTCCTCTCGACTATGTGTGTAAGACAACTCGAGCAAATTCCATCTCTACCCGCCCCTCACGGCAATTCATTTCTCCCTTCCCGACTGGCACCGCGTTGACACACGCACCCGTACATCTCCGACACCTTCACTGCCTCCTTAACTCGGAGTCTAGTAGGATTTGCACATGTATTTATAAGCCGCTCTCCTCCTATTCGAGGAGAGCATCGGGTCGAATATCACGTATTTATCTCTGTATTTTTTGTTGCCATGCGCTTGCTCTTCCTCTCTTTTTGCCGTTCGACCGAGCGTTCGACGACAGGGGGACGCTGTCTGTGTTGTCCCCGCCACCTCCCTCTTTTTGTGTATTCTCAGTCAGCAACTCCTTCCATTATGGTCTTTACCTCTGCTCTGGACGACACACCCACCATCGTGGCCCAATCTAGCTATACCAGTGTTTCCCCGCTTCTCAGGCATTCTAGACGGGGCTCGATATTTGCATTGCGTTGCACAGCTACGAAGGCTGGGTAGACAAGTTTGAGTATAAGGATCTTGGCTGGCAGTGGCGATAAATCCTAACCGGCGACGTTTGGTTGTGAGTTATGAGCTTGTGGCGTGCATCTGTTGTAGCGAGAAGTCGACAGTGAATAGCAAGTTTAACCACCACACTTATCTTTTACTGTAACTATGATCCATCAGTTTCAATGTGAAATGGACGCGTCACCGTGCCGATATAGATCGAATCATCGGATAGCAATAAGTCGTTAAGTAAACGCGTTGACGTTGCGTACTGTTGACGTGCAAAACGAGCCTGAGGTGAGTTTTGGTAGTGTAAAATGGCACAATAATATGTTCTAAGCCACAGACAGTGCAGTGACCGCGCCCGTTGTCGGAGAAAAGTAGCCTAAGTACCTCCGCATGATACACTCGCTGGCCTGTTGGCTCATGTATCTGTTCAATCGTAGCTAGACCGTAGACAGGGCGCCGGGCCTGGGGACCGCAGGTCCGGCAACCGCCACGGCAATTAAAGAATTAACCTTTTTGAAGGCGGTCATAATATCGGTGGTCATCCGGTCATGATGACGCAGAACATGAGCGTGCATGAGCGACCCCATCAACACAGGTACTCGGCAACCTACTTGCTAGCATTTCGTTTCTCAGATGAGATACTTTTTATATCTGAAATGATCTAGTAATACGTTGATCCTATTCACGCATGGCCTTGGTGAATGCGAATCATATAAAATCGTGTCAACTCCCGATGTCATCTCTAGCACCTTGCTCACCTTAACTCCATCGAGTACTGGATAGTGCGTGTACCCTTCCCTTCACTTTAAATTCGCCAATTCATTTACCTTTTCCAAAATTTTAGCTCTGGACTTTGCGACTACACTGTTCGTTTTGACAACTGAACATACTGAACACTTACATTGACTACTTAACCAACAAGCGTAACACACCCAACAAAAATGGGCTGGTACAAAATAGTCACTGGAATCCTACTCACCCTTTCCATCATTGACTTCGCTCTCGCGGCTCCTGTATTAGTGCAAGAGAAACGTCAAGCACGCGTCGGTGAGGCGCACATACCCAAAGACATTATAACTGGGTTGGGGAAGCGGTGGGACGAAGAGTTAGCGAAGATTGAGTTTGGGAAGATGGTGGAAGACTACCTCAGGATAGACCCAACTTTGTCGTCGAGCTCAGCGCCGTTGGTGCACGACCATGGGTCGACGAACTTTCAGCTGTTGCCAACGCTGGACTCAGGATCATCAACAGCCAATCGGCATCCGTTGATCGTTGGGTTTGGCCCGCCGTTGGTGCACGACCATGGGTCGACGAACTTCCAGCTGCTGCCAACGCCGGACTCAGGATCGTCAACAGCCAATCGGCATCCGTTGATCGTTGGGTTTGGCCCGCCGTTGGTGCACGACCATGGGTCGACGAACGTCCGGCTGCTGCCAACGCCGAACTCAGAATCGCCACCAGCCAATCTGCATCCGTTGATCGTTGGGTTTAGTCCGCCGTCGGGCTTGTCGACGGTGGATATGCAACATTCGGGATGGGGTCATTTTAATGCGCCGTGGGACGACTCATTGCCAGTGTCGACAGTGGATATACAAAATTCGGGATGGGATCGTTTTAATGCGCCGGGGGACGACGCATTGTCGGTCGTGGATATGCAAAATTCGGGATGGGATCGTTTTAATACGCCGGGGGACGACAGATTGTCGCAAGAAGGCGACGGTGAGTTGCGTGGGCCACTGTACACCCCAACGTCATCAGAGTCGGGCTATGGGTCCGAATTGGAGCTGGCTGAGGAGCATATGTATGCGCCGCAACCAGACCATTACTCAATTGCGTCGACCGACACGTCGATTGGCTCGGACTTCGACTGGGACTATTATATGAATTCGAAGGATACAGCACCGCCGAGCCCAGCGTCGCCGGAGGACCAGGTGCATTCACCATCGCTGGGCGTATGGTCGCCGACTGAGCCCGAGCATGAGGCGGTTCCTGCGCCGCCACCCTCCCACCTTCCTGACCTACCTTCGACTTCTGGATGACGACGATCAAGTCCAGCAGACTCTAGCTGCAACTGCAATCGTGCGACCATAGTAGTGGGCCCCTCGTTTTCACGTAGTCACTATTTCTTATGTACTAACAATTTTTCTCCAAATTTCTACTTTTCCTGTACGACAGGCGCCGTGTTGACGCGCGCCGCATCCGCACATCTCCGACACCTTCGCCATATTCTTAACTCGGAGTATAGTAGGGCGGGCCCCCACTTGTATTTAAGGCCGCTCTTTTAGTCGAGGAGAGCATAGTGTCGATTGTCACATTGTTCCCCTCTTTCTTCTTTTGTTTATGTGCGCTCGCGCGCGCTCTTTTCTTGCCGTTCAATGCCACAGGACCGCTGTCCATGTTGTCCTCCGAGTCGCCGGCGCCCTTTTGTGTATTCTCAATTAGCCTCTCCTTCCGTTGTGGTCTTTACCTCTGTTCTACCCACAATCGCGGCCCAAGTCTAGCTATCATATCAGTGTTACCCCGTATCTCATGAGATTCCTAGACGGCGCTCATGACCTATGTTGCGGATGCTTGATAGACAAATTTGAGTATGAGAATCAAGGCTGGCAATATTGATAGATCTTGGGCACTCGGCCAACCATTTGGTTGCGGGGTGCATCTGCTGTACTAGTAGCGAGAATTCGAGATCGAATAGTAGCAATCGTACTCAGCAAGGGATAAAACATATCGTACGCTTGTCTTTTTTAGTGTAACTGTGATCCATCAGCTTCAATGTGAAGAGGACGTGTCACCGTGCCAATATAGATCCGATAGCAATCAACCTGAAGTCGCTAGTTAAGCCGTTAAACGCCTCGACTTGGAGAGCGGAGGGGAATTCGGTAGGGAGGGATGACAGTCACGGATGACTCGGAACCAGAGGGATCCCGTGTAATTGGAAGGAGTAGTCTCTATGCTACAGATAGCGTACTGAGCGCACTGCCTCAGCACAGTGACGGCACCCGTCGTCAAACTGGAGAGAAGCGGCCTAGCTGCCGCCGCCTAAGTAATGTACCTCCGCATGACACCCGTGATACTCTGACACAGTGACGCTCTTGTTGGCTTATGTATCCCTTTTACTACAATGCACATTGTTTCAAATCAAATTCTCTGACAGCTGAACAACAAATCATTTGGAGTGAATAATGTTCTATTGTGGACCGTAGACCAACTGTGGCGCAGCTGAGTGGCGCGCTGGTGAGTTCTGGAGGACAGAGATAAAAGGAACCGGGTGAAAATAGGACTGTTAGCGGGAGAAGGTATGAGAAGATACACACCGCGGCACGGCAGCTCGCATCGGCGTGACTCCTCAGGCGGACTGATGTGAAGTAAAGAGAGAAGAAAGGAAAAGCGTCCGGAGACGGCTGGCCCGCACCAAACAGGGCTAAGAGAACGAGATGAGAGAAAAGACGAAGACGACGCGGCGTGGACCGTACGTGGTCACGTACAGTAGCTACGAGTCACGTGAAACTCTATGATGGTCATCAATTGCAAAGCCAAAGTGTGCTGCGATAAATGACAGAAATAAGAAGGGCTGTATCGAAGTGAAGAGACGAGCGCATCAAGAAATGAATTAATGAATATTATTGAATCGGAAAGCAACTTCTGCGAGCGCAGTCGGACTGCCTATCGTCACGGTAGATCCGGCAACCGCCGTGTAGTTTCTGCCAGCAGACTTGCCAGCAGAACGGCACAGGTACTTGACAAAGCGTTTCATTTTCTCAGATGAGATACTTTTATATCTGAAGTGATCTGACATGTTAATCCTGTGCTTCTAGTCACATTCATGGCTTTGGTGCATCCACTGCATCGCCGTGCATGTAAATATAAAATCATGCCAACTCCCGTCATCTCTACCTCCTTTAAGCTTTGTTCTCAACTTCACTGGGTACTGGATAGTGCGTATACCTTTCCTTTCGCTTTTAATTCGCCAATTAATCACCTTTTTTTTTTTAGCTCAGGACTTTGCAACTACACTGTTCGGTTTGACAACTGAAAACTGAACACACTTAACACCTCAACCAATAAGCATCGCCTAATCTGCGTAACACGTCCTACAAAAATGCGCCGGTACGACATAGTCGCTGGAATCCTAGCCATCCTCTTCATCATCGACTTCGCTCTCGCGGCTCCTGTGTTAGCGCAAGAGAAAATTCAAGCACGCGTCGATATGGTGCACATGCCCAACGACCTGATAACTGTGTTGGGGAAGCGGTCGGGAGACGAGTTAGAGGAGCTGCTGGAAGGGTTCCGCAGGCTCCAGGCGCCTACAACTTCGTCGTCGAGCTCAGCGCCGTTGGGGGGGCTCGATAATGGGTTGACGAACGTCGTGTCGGCAGCGCCGAACATAGAATCGTCAACAGCCAATCGGGATCCATTGATCGAAATGATGGACTCGTCGTCGACGGACGGCGTGTATCCGCCAGCGCCGAATCCAGCATCGTCAACGGCCATTCAGGATCCATTGATCGAAATGATAGACTCACCGTCGAGCTCGCCGTCGACAGTGTCAATGCAAAGTCCGTCGAGGGATGGTTATAATGCGCTGGGGGACGACGTAATGTCATATGACGGTGACGATGAGTTGCATGGGCCACCGCACGCTGGCGCCCCTGAGTATAGCTCGGACGACGGATCGGCGGAAGCGGAGGAGCACATGCAACCGAACTATTACTCCAGTCCGTGGACTGACTCGGCGGTTGGCTCGGACCCCGACCGGGGCTATTATACGGATCCAGGACCACCATCAACTTGGCCGCATGGGTTCGGCCCGGCCTATGACTCCGAGTGGTGATGTTTCGGCTCGGCTTAGGCTCGGCTATTGGGGGTCAAGCCGAAGCCCGAAGCCTAACGTCTTGTACAAGGGACGCACAGTGGGAAGGAAAAATATCTAGAGTTCAAAATGTCCTTACTGAAACGATAAAAATAGTAGCAGGGGGCACTCACGAGGCACAAGGCCAGTGATCGGATACGCAACACTATTACAGTGGCGCTTCACAACCCATTCTTTGTAATGGGCACCCCGACAGCCTGAGTGACTCGTATCTTAGGGAGCCATGTTTGCCTTATGGCTATCTTGGTGCGTTGCGCCCGTGGATTCCACATGTCGTGAGTGTTGGGAGGCAGGCCAGGCCCATTTGCCACAAAGTGAAGGTGAGTAGCTCGTTGACAGGAACTCCTCTATGCTCGATGCCGAGAGCGAGCGCATGATAAAACCAGGGTACTCAAGCATCCCATCGGGCCCGGAACCCGTGTAGAAGCAATAGCTATGGAAGAATGAATTAATATCAAACTATATCGTCCAATTATATAGTACGTACATGCACCGGTTGGCGTCGTCACTTGGCGAAGCCGTTGTAGTCTAGATGGTGAATTGGTGGGTCATTTTTTCATCCATCATGTCCAGCCGTGGTGGCAGAAGCCGCGTGAGTGACACTGGTTCTGCAGGACTCACTGGCAGACTTGGACTCGAACTAGGGGAGTGGAAGGACGAGCTGGTCGTGATCGATGGTGTGCCCACCTCATACGAGTCGGGTGTCTGGGTTTGAAGTCGCCGCTTCTGCTATGAATGTGATGGGAAGGAGTTAAGCGGACGATGGGTTGAACCTGAGGATACACTGAGTCACTGACGAGCCTGAGCCTGACGTCGGTGCAGACGGAGGTAAGCGAAGGAGTCATAATTGGATGGTCTAGTTATGGCTGTCCACATACAGTGCTGTATGAGCTCTGCACAAGTCCCGTTAGAACTCGAGAAAGCCGAGACTTTGGGCCACGACCGCAGGCTTCAGTGCAACGGAACCGAGCCGTGAGCGCGTGAGCCCCCTCAAGCCAGACTGTGGGCTTCGGCTTGGGTGGGCCGGCTTTCTCGGCTCGGAATTGGCCCGGCTCTCGGCTCTTGAGCCGAGGTCGGGAAGACGCCGAAGACGCCGCGGCGTCACCGTGATCCGATACAGGTTGGAATTACTGTAAGTCGCTAGCTAAAGCGCCTCGATTCTTCGACGTGCAAATAGAAGGGGAGTTTTGGCAGGGAGATGACAGTCACGGATGAAGCAGAGGGACCCCATATAGAGTGGGAACAGTAATCTGTTCTGACTTCTGAGATCTGAGATCTGAGCCACCACTGGCACTGACGGCGGGCGCGAGTGACGCCGGTCAGTAGTTGTTCAACTCCGCCTGTGCCCCTGCCGCAGGTCAGCCTAGCCTCGGGATTAAGTACAAGTTTTAAGTTGCTGTAACTCTGTTGCTAACTTGCTGTTGACACATGATGAAGTAGAACGACGGCATCAACACGGGTAGGCGACCTGCTCGCTAGTACCATCATGATTTCGTTTCGTTTCTCAGATGAGATCGTTATTTCCGGTCACGTTTAGATACACAAAAGGATGCATTTAATATCTGAAATGATCTGACATAACTTATTGATCGTGTGATACTGTTTAGCCTTGGGGAGTGCGAATATAAACTTGAAATCATGTCAACTCTCGATGTGAACTCTAGCTGCTCGCTCCTCTTAACTTTCTTGGGTACTGGATAGTGCGTGTCCTATTCTCTTCACTTTGAATTCGCCAATTCATTACCTTTTCCGAATGTTTTAGCCCACTTTCGTTTATTCTCGACTTTGCGACTACAACTATTCGTTTTGACAACTGAATATACTGAACACTTGCATTGACTACTAGTACTCAACTACTAAGCATAACACACACAACAAAAATGCGCCGGTACGACATAGTCACCGGAATCCTTCTCATCCTTTCCATCGTCAACTTCGCTCTCGCGGCCCCTGTATTAGTGCAAGATAAACGTCAAGCACACGTCGATGTGGAGAAAATACCCGAAGGCGTGACAACTGTGTTGGGGAAGCGCTTGGGCGAAGAGTTAGAGAGGCTGGGGGAGGAGTACTTCAAGACGTCGGGAAAATCGATTGACTCGTCGAGCACACATTTGTCGTCGAGCTCGGCACCGTCGGGGCCCGACCCAGGGTCGACGAACGATGTGCAGCCGCCAGCGCGGTACTCAACATCGTCAACAACCAATTCGGATCAGTTGCCGTGCTGCCCGTCGTCGTCGACATCGATGCAAGGTCTGTCGGCCCGGGGGAATGGCCAATCTTGTCGGCAAAATTGTATTGATCTGTTAGAGGCCATGTCCGCGGTTGATATGCCCATGCATGGGCGGCCCGGGCCGATGATGCATCACTCATCATATGGAGCATACCAGCAATTGCCCTCGGAGCCGCCTGGGCCGCAATGGATACCGATGAACACCATAAAACCGTCGCCAGACCCGAACTTTGACTGGGAGCATTGGATAAATGCGGAGGATCCGAGTCCACCGTCCCCGACGGCGCAGAGACCAGCGCGGCCGAAAATCTCAGGCGGCGAGCCCTCAGGCCACGCACCAGGGCCTCCGCCTAGACTGTGGCCTAGTAGTACACCATCGCCGGACGCAGGGTCGTCGACAGAGCCGAAGTACGAGGTGGTTCCTCGGCCGCCACCAAGCTCAGATTCCGAACTTCAATTGGACCATCAGTCGTTGAGCGAGGACCCCCAGACGCTGGCCGATCTTGAAGCCGCTGCCATATATAATGCGAAAGGCAAAGCGAAGCAAGCGCGTCATATTTCCGGTACTCCGAGGGATGCTGGGAAGGCGGCCTAGGGACTCGGAGTTACGGCCCGCTGAAAGCTCACGTTCGTAGCACAGCACTCGACTCGCTCCCAGGTGCCAAGAAGGGCATATACATCTACATCTACATTCTTTCCTTTCTCGTTAGCGTGCCCTTCAGTCTCGGTGATCGTCCGGTGGAACCGCCGTCCACACGATCTCGGTTGAGAAACCTCTTTTCCCTCTCGTTTTCCCCTCTCTCTCTCTTCCCCTCTTTGGACGACTCTTCCACACTCGCTGCACCCATCTTATCTACAGCGCCCGTCTGGGAGGGGGTAGGGGGTGTAGTACGGAGGTGCACTGTCTGTGGCGCTTGTGCCGTGCGCCCTCTGGTGCTTTGCTTTGGCTGGGGGGTTCGGCGACGCATGATGCATGATCTCCATGATGAAGCAGAACATGCCATGCATGCAAATCAGGGGTTTAAACCTAAAAAACTTTAATTAAGTGTTATAGTCGAAAGTAAATAAATAATTCAGAAAACTTAGAAAAATATCTTGCCGGTAGGAATTATCAAACGACTCAAACCATGCCCAGGAAACTGTTAACGTGTTCAAGTTTGCCAGCAGTGTGAGCATCTATGAGGTGCCTTTACAACCATCTTCTTTCAGAATTTTTTTTTGCGAAAAAAAGCATGTCCATTTTTTAAAAACATTATTATTTATTAATAAGATTTCTACAACATTTTTTTTGGTTGACAGTGACAATATTAATAGCATCCGAGTCAACGGAGATACTCAGGCTCTTGACATGATTGATCCTGTGCTTCTGTTCGTGGCCTTGCCGTTTTTTGTGCATGGCACTGCCTGCATATAAAGTCATATCAACTCTCGACGACATCTCTAGCTTCTTGTTCACCTTAACCCCCTGGGTACTGGATAGTGCGTATACCTTTCCCTTCACTTTTAGTTCGCCAATTCCGACTCATTACCTTCTCCGATTTTTTTTTTAGCTCACTTTCTTTTATTCTGGAATTTGCGACTAACCTCAGGCTGTTCGTTTTGACAACTGAACATACTGTACACCTACTTTGACTACTCAACCAGCAATATCGCCTAATCGGCGTAACACATCCAACAAAAATGTGCCGGTACCACCTAGTCACTGTAATCCTTCTCATAATTTCCGCCATCGACTTCGCTCTCGCGGCTCCTGTATTGATGCAAGAGAAACGCCAAGCACTCGTCGATGTGGCAAACACACCCAAAGACTTGACAACTGTGTTGGAGAAGCGGTGGGGTGAAGAGATAGAGGAGCTGGGGGAGGAGTACTTCAAGACGGGAAAGTCGATTGGCTCATCGGACACACATTCGTCGTCAAGCTCAGCGCCGTACCCAGCATCATCAACATCGAATCCGGATCAGTTGATGGAGCCGTCCTGCTCGTCGTCGACATCGATGCGAAGTCTGTCGGCCCGGGGGAATACTTTTTGGAAGACTTGTGTTGGTCTGTTGGAGGACATGGTCTCGGTTGATGACCCCTTGCAAGGGCCCGGATTTAGGCCCGGACCAATGCTGTACACCAGCTCATCAGCGCATGGCCAATACCGTAAATTGCCCACGACGGAGGCGCCTGCGCCGCAATCGATGTCGTCGGCAGACCCGAACTTCGACTGGGAGTATTGGACGAATGCAGAGGTGCCACAACGGCCCTCGACTCTGTTGAGACCAGTGCCGCCTACAGACTTGGAGCGGGGCCAGGCCTCGGGCCACGGACCCGGGCCGCCTTCGACAGAGTTCCACTACCCCGGATCGCCAAAGACGCCGCCAAAGACGCCGCCAAAGACGCCGCCAACGACAGAGTCCTACTCGTACCCCGGGCCGCCGACAGACCCCGAGAACGAGGCGGTTCCTGAGCCGGCACAAAGCCCAGATTCCGAACTTCGATTGGACCGTCCATCGTTGAGCGCGGACGAACAGCCGGTAGATCTCGGAGCTATCATATATACAGCGAAAGGCAAAACGAAGCAAATGCGTCATATTTCCGGAACCACCAGGGGTATTGGGAATGCGGACCAGAGGGAGTTGCAGCCCGCTGAAAGGTCGCTTGATCCGGGGGAGTGAGTTTCTGTCTCTCGTCCCTCACTCTTCTGCCGTACAATATTGCCTCTACCGTGACCTTGTTTCGGCCATCGATGGCTGGGAGGATGGCTTTCAGTGTCACACGTTCGATTTTTCACTCCTTTTCAAAGCTTCACGTTCATTCCCTCTTAATCCTCTTTCTTGGCCCCTCTTTCGACCTTTGGACGACGATGATCAACTCGCTACAACCCTGCGCCAACGGTAGGCAACTTGTATTCACATAGTCACTCTTTCTTAGGCACCAACAATTTTTCCTGTACGACCGGCGCAGTGTTGACGCGCGCATCCGCACATCTCCGACACCTTCGCCGCCTCCTTAACTCTCAGTATAGTAGGACCTCCACTTGTATCTAAGGCTGCTCTTCTAGTTGAGGAGAGAATCGTGTCGAATGTCAGTGTGTTTCCCTCTTTCTTCTTTTGTTTCTGTGCGCTCGCGTACCTCTTTGCTGCTCGACCCGACGTGACCGTTCTCCGTGTTGTCCTCACCTCCGCCCTTTTTTTGTCTATTCTCAGTTGGAACCCCCTTCCATTGTGGTCTTTACATCCGCTCTGGTACTCACCATCGCAGCCCAAGTTTAGCTATACCAGTGTTACGGTGTTACCCAGCATCTCGTGGCACTCGAGACGGTGATCACGATATTTGCATTGCGTGGCTCAGGTACGGAGGCTGGATGACAAATTTTAATATGAGGATCAAGGTTGGAAATAGCAATAGCCTGAGATCTTAGCACGCCAGGCAGGAGCAGGTAAGCGGAGTCGACTACAGTATATAAGTCGCTCCAGTCGCTCCCGTCGTGACGGTCGTGTCAGGTCACGCTGGTGTCACGTGGCGCATGTTGAATCTTTTTCATCATGTATTTGAGCACGAGGACGGACTCATTCAATCTAAATCAAGTTGCCGTTGCCTTTATTTCTTCTATTTCTGTCTGCCTTGCCCCCGCGCCTTTGTAATTGCCTCTGCCCGTTGGATTACGACCCGAACGACATAGGGCCTACCTTAGCCACCGAGACGCCGTGCGCATCGATTCCCAGTCAGTCATATACCTCCTCCCTTACACCCTCTAGTCATCATATCTCTCCTTCTAGAACTCACAGGTGCGATACTCAGTTGCGCCACAATGGTATCTAAAAATGTTCTATCGTAGACTGGAGACCAACACTGCCTGCGCCCCGGCCTCAAGTCCACCAACTGCCAACTGCCCGTATAGCCTGGCCTTTCCGCCAGGGCAGACGTGATTAAGTTACTCTGTTGACACATGATATCTTGATAATGAAACAGAACGACGGCATCAACACAGGTACTCGGCAACCTGCTCGCTTAGCATTTCATTTCTCAGATGAGATATTTTAATATCTGAAATGATCTGACACATTGATCCCGTCCTTCTGTTCATGGCCTTGGTGAATGCGAATATAAATCATGTCAACTCTCGATGTCAACTCTAGTTTCTCGCTCACCTCAACTTCACTGGGTACTGGATAGTGCGTGTACCTTTCCCTTCACTTTTAATTCGCCAATTCATTACCCTCTCCAATTTTTTTTCCAGCTCACTTTCGATTATTCTCAACTTTGCGACTACTCTGTTCGTTTTGACAACTGAACATACTGAACATCTACATTGACTACTCAACCAGAAATCGTAACACCCAACAAAAATGCGTCGGTACGACATAGTCGCTGGAATCCTTCTCATTCTTTCCATCATCAACTTCGCTCTCGCGGCTCCTGTATTTGTACAAGAGAAACGTCAAGCAAGCGTCGATGCGGCGAACATACCCAAAAACTGGCAACTGTGTTGGGGAAGCGGTGGGGCGAAGAGATAGAGGAGCTGGGGGAAGAGTACTTCAAGACGTCGGGAAAGTCGATTGACTCGTCGGCACACATTCGTCGTCGAGCTCAGCACCGTACCCAGCATCGTCAACATCGAATCCGGATCAGTCGATGGAACCGTCCTGCTCGCCGTCGACATCGTCGATGCAAGGTCTGTCGGCCCGGGGGAATTCTTGGGGGAAAGATTGTCTTGGTCTGTTGTGGGACGCGTTGTCGGAAGGTGGGCCCCATCAGATGCATGAACATGGGCCAATGATGTACAGCTTGTACCGTAAATTGCCCGTGACGGAGGCCCCTGCGCTGCAACCGAAACCGAACAAAGGGCCGTCGATAAACCCGTCGGCAGACCCGAAATTCGAACAGGACTATTCGACGAATGCGGAGGATCCACCACCGTCCTCGACGGTGCCGGCGAGACCAGCGCGGCCGAACGTGCGCGGCGGCCAGGCCTCAGGCTACGCACCCGGGCCTCCACCTGATGAGTTCTACTCGTACCCCGAGTCGGTGGTACATTCACCATCTCCGGGCGCAGAGTCGCCGACAGAGCCCGAGCACGATACGGTTCCTCGGCCGCAACCAGGCCCAGATCCTGAACTTCAATTGGACCATCAGTCGTTGAGCGCGGACTCTCAGCCGGTAGATCCTGAAGCTGTCGTTTATGCACTGAAAGGCAAAGCGAACTTAGAGAAGGAATCCCGTCATGTTTCCGGCACGGCCGAGGATGTTGGGGATGCGGCCCGGAGGGAGTTGCAGCCCGCTGAAAGCCGCTTAAATAATCTGGGGGAGTGAGTTTCTGTCTCGTCCCTCTCTAGTACTCTTCTGCCGTCCAATATTGCCTCTACCGGCCATCGATGGCTGGGATGGCTTTCAGTGTCACGCGTTCGATTTTTTCAAAACCTCACGTCCATTCCCTCTCGACCACGTGCTGCGCAAGACAACTCGAGCAAATCCCATCTCTTCCCGCCCTCGCAGAAATTCCCTTTCTCCCTTTCCTTCTTCAACCTTTGGACAACGATGATCAACTCTAACCACCACCATGCGTCAGCAGCACGCCCCGGGTTCACGTAGTCAATCTTTATTAGGTACTAACAATTTTTTCTTTACAGTTTTCTACTTTCCCTGTACGACCGGCGCAGCGTTGATACCATTCCACAAATGACCTGCTGACCACCTAAAAGAATTGCGCAGCACGGGCACCCGCTAGTAGATCTACATCTACAAGGTACAAGAGGATCAGCATATGTTCCAGTGTGTCCCTCTGCACCTTCTTATCCTCAATCATCGGCCCTCAGTAACACACTTGATTACAAAAGGGAAAAAAAAATGACTGCATTGTCCGGGAATCGAACCCGGGGCGGGTCGAACTGGCACCGGTCAGTGGCAACGACCCAGGTTACCACTACCCCAACAATGCCTTAATTGATCCAGAAATACACCCGCTTTCACATCTTACGGTACAATCAGAAACCAGTGCTTCTCTCGCGCGGGTATGAGCGTGGACTGAGAAGCCCATGAATTATGGGAAACAGGATCGTGTACTATCACCACTTTAGAATGCGTCTCCGTGCCGATATAAATCCGATAGCGATCAAGTCGCTAGGCAAACGCCTCGAAAGTGCAAAACGAAGGAAATTTTTGGTAGGGAGATGACAGCCACGGATGAAGCATTAGCCAGCAGAGATAAGACACTACGCTTATGAGGGATCATGAAACTAGAATCTGTTCTAAGCCATGCTAGACAGCGCAGTGACGGCCTGGTGACGGCACCCGTCGTCACTGTCAAACCGGAGTAAAGCAGCCTAGGTACTACTTCGCCTCAAAGTCCTGAAGTCTGGGCCCCTATCATAGGAGCCGAGCACAGTCGAGCCTTGGTGTAGGGCGTTGCAGGCTTCGGGGATCGGCTGAGGATGTCAGAAGCCTGAGCCGAGCTCTGAAGACCGGGCTTAGTAGCAGTGATTAGGTACCGGCCATGTCTATTAAAAATGTTTTCAAACCACCATCCCAAATAACCAAAAAAAGAAATGTGAAGCGTTACCAAATGAGAAACGAGGCATATTATGAGCCTTACCAAGCTGACCGCCTCCAAGTTGCCAAATTAATGCCAAAGGGCCGAGAGAGATCGGATGATTGGGAGAGATTGAGAGTTGGAATTTTCCAGTGAAGTCAATGAAGCCGCGGCCGGGCGCAGGTCCGGCAACACCGGTAACCGCCTTGTAGCCTTCTCCGGGTCTTTCCGCCAAGGCTGTGATTGTAAATTGACACATGATCTTGATGAAGCAGAACGACGACATCAACACAGGTACTCAACCTGCTCGCTAGCATTCCGTTTCTCAGATGAGATACTTTAATATCTGAAATGATCTGTCACATTGATCCTGTGCTCTGTTCATGACCTTCGTAAGTTACATGCGAATATAAAATCCCGATGTCATCTCTAGCTTCTCAGTGTTCTCACTCACCTTAACTTCACTGGGTACTGGATAGTGCGTGCACCTTTCTCTTCACTTTTAATTCGCCAATTCATTACCTTCTCCATTTTTTTTAAGCTCACTTTTCGCTTACTCTGAACTTTTGCGACTACATTGTTCGTTTTGACAACTGAACATATTGACTACTCCGAGTCAGCCGGCAAGCGTAACACACCCAACAAATGCGCCGCCGCGACATAATCACTGGAATCCTTCTCATCCTTTCCATCATCGAGTTTGCTCTCGCGGCTCCTGTATCAGTGCAAGAGAAACGTCAAGCACGCGTCGATGTGGTGCACATACCCAAAGACCTGACAACTGTGTTGGGGAAAGGTGGGACCTTGAGTGGGACGAAGAGTTAGGGAATTTGGGGGAGGAGTACTCCAAGACGTCGGGAAAACCGATTGAGTCGTCAGGCACACATTCGTCGTCGAGCTCAACGCCGTCGGGGCCCAACCCGTCAACGAATGATGTGCCGCCAGCGCCGAACCTAGCATCTTCAACAGCCAATCCGGATCAATTGATGGAAGCGTCCTGCTCGCCGTCGAGCTCGTCGACTTCGTCGATTCAAGGTCTGCGGGCCCGGGGGAATTGTTTTGGCAATTTGCTCAAGCTGTGGAACGACCCGTTGGCGTTTAAAGGCCTCGATCTCGATGGGCCAGTGATGTATATCCCGTCGTCACCAGGGTATGGCGCGGACTATGTAATGACCGTGCCGGGGATGCATCTTGGGATGCATGCGCCGCAACGGTACTCGAAATCAAGGCCGCCGATAAACCCTTCGAAAGACAAAGACTTCGACTGGGACTTTTGGAGTAAGGCGGAGGATCGGCCGAGCCCACCGTCACCGAAAAGGCTCGGCCAGGGCCATAACAATGATGATGACGGTGCATCGACCTCAGGCCACGCACCCGGGCCGCCGCCAAGAGGCTCGGATTCCTCGTGGCCCGGGCCGCCACGACGGACAGAGTTCTACTCAACCACCACAGTGGGCGCGGACTCTCAGCCGGTAGATCTTCCAACTGCCAACGATGAAGGGAAAGGCAAAATGGTGATGGGATCGCGTCGTGTTTCCAACACGGCCAGGGATGTTGGGAATGCGGCCCAGAGGGAGTTTCAGCCCTCTGAAAGCGCTTGATCCGGGGGAGTGAGTTCCTCCCTCACTCTTCTCCCGTCCAATATTGCCCCTGCCCTTTAAACCCTCAGGGTCACGTCCATTCACTGACTCCTCTCGACCGCGGGCGGCGCAAGAGAACTCGAACAAATTCCATCTCTTCCTGCCCTCACAGTCATTCTCCTTCCACTTCCCTGGCTGCTCCTTCTTCGACATTTGGACGACGACGATCAACTCTAGCTACAACCATGAGTCAACAGTAGTACTACGCCCCTTATATTCACGTAGTCACCCTTTCTCAGGTAAGTGACTAACAAATTTTCTTTATAATTTCTAGGTTTCCTGCATAACTGGCGTAGCTTCGACGCGCCCATTCGCACATCTCCGACACCTTCGCTGCCTCCTTACAATAATTCGGAGTATGGTAGCACCTCCACTTGTATTTAGGGTTTCTCTCCTAGTCGAGGAGTGCATCGTGTCAAATATCAGTACGCCTTTTTTCTTCTTTTATTGCTCTGCGCTCGATCTCGCTCTCTTTTTGCAGCTCGACGCCACTGGACCGCTGTCCGTGTTATCCTCGCTGGCGCCCTCTTTTTGTGCATTCTCAGTCAGCATCTCATGGCATTCTAAACGGTGCTTACGATATTCGTATTGTGTAACACAGGTACGGGGGCTAGATAGACAAGTTTGAGTATGAGGACCAAGGCTGGAAACAGCGATATATCTTAAGCACCCGGCCAACCATTTGGTTGAGGCGTGCATCTGCTGTAGCGAGAATTCAAGAGTGAGTAACAAGCTTGGCCAGCAAGAGATAAGAAATCACGCTTGTCTTTTTAACTATGATTCATCAGTTTCACTGTGAAGAGGGCGTGTCACCGTACCAATAGTATAAATCCGATAGCAATATCTGGTAGGTCACTAGGTAAACGCCTCGAAGTACAAAACGAAGGGGATTTTTGGTAACATAGGGAGGGATGACAGTCACGTAAGAAGAAGAGGGATCCTGTGTAAAATGAAACCAGTAATCTGTTCTAAGCCACAGACAGCGCAGTGACGACGCCCGTCGTCAAACCGGAGAAGAGCGGTTCAGGGCCTAGGGCCCTACTTCCACATCATACACTCATGATTAGAGATGTGCAAGGCCCGGCTCATTGGCTCAAAGCTCGAGCCCAAATTGTACGGTTTCGGTTTTGTGGGCTTCAGGGCAGCTGAGGATGTCAGAAACCCAAGCCACTTGAAGCGCCAGTGAAACCTGAGCTTAAGTTAGTAGCAGTTATGAAGTGCCTCGATTATTACTGTAGACTACCCATCCCAAACGAAATATGGGGCATCTGAGCCCGAGGCTCACCACCAGGCTCCGAGTTGCCAAAGGGTCGCGAGAGAGATCAGGCTTATGCATGTCCTGTGCAAAGAGGTAAACAGGTCCGGCAACCGCCCGAAGCGGCAAAGCCCGGCCTGTCCGCCAACAGCTATCGTCAACACAGTTGACAACCTGTTCGCAAGCATTTCGTTTCTCAGATGAGATACTTTATCTGAAATGATCTGACATGTTGATCCCGTGTTTCTGGCCTTGGTGAAAGCGAATATAAAATCATGTCAACTCTTGATGTCATCTCCAGCTCCCTGCTCACCTTAACTCCACTGGGTACTGGATAGTGCGTGCTCCCTTCACATTTGTTAATAATTCACTAATTCATTATATTCTCCAATTTTATTAGCCCAGTTTTTTTTTTTTGATTCTGGACTTTGCGACTACACTGTTCGTTTTGACGACTGAGCATACTGAACACCTACATTGACTACCCAACCAGCAACATTGCCAACATCGCCTAATCTGCGTAACACACCAAGCAAACATGCGCCGGTACGACATAGTCACTGGAATACTTCTCGTCCTTTCCATCATCGACTTCGCTCTCGCGGCTCCTGTATTAGTGCAAGAGAAACATCAAGCACATGTCGATGCGGTGCACATACCCAAAGACCTGACTACTATATTGGGGAAGCGGTTAGACGAAGATTTAGAGAAGCTGGGGGAGGAGTACTTCAAGACGTCGGGAAAATCGATTGACTCGTCGGGCACACATTCGTCATCGAGCTCAGCGCCGTCGGGGCCCGAGCCGCCCGACCATGGGTCGACGAACGATGTGCCGCCAACGCCGAACCTAGCATCTTCAACAACCAATCCGGATCCGTCGATGGATCCATCCTGCTCTCCGTCGAGCTCGTCGCAAGGTCTGCGAACCCGAGGGAATTGTTTTGGTTTCCTCAAGAAGATGATGGACGTGTCGGACGACGCGCCGGCGTCGTATAGAAGCTTCCACCCCTACGACTCGATGCACATGCCGACGTTCGCCACAGGGTATCAAGATTATGGTTGGAGCCATGATTGGACCAAGCCCAAATACATGAATCAAATGACCGTGACGGCGGCGCATATGCCGCAACCGAACCCGACCTTCAAGTTCGTCTCAAGGCCGCCAGAAAACCCTCCGAACGACGACGACTTCGACTGGGACCTTTGGAGTAAGGCGGAGGATCGGCCGAGCCCACCGTCACCGAAAAGGCTCGGCCAGGGCCATGACATTGATGATGACGGTGCATCGACCTCAGGCCACGCACCCGGCCCGCCGCCAAGAGACTCGGATTCCTCGTGGCCCGGGCCGCCACGGACAGAGTTCTACTCGACCACGGTGGTAGATTCATCATCGCTGGGCGCAGAGTCGCCGACAGAGCCCACCGAGCACGAGGTGGTTCCTCAGCCGCCACCAAGCTCAGATCCCGAACTTCACTTGGACGATCAGTCGTCGAGCGCGGACTCTCAGCTGGAAGATCTCCCAACTGCTAACTATAAAGGGAAAGGCAAAGCGGTGATGGAATCACGTCGTATTTCTGGCACCGCCAGGGATGTTGGGAGTACGACCCAGAGAGAGTTGCAATCCGCTGAAAGGTCACTTGATCCGGGGGATTAACTAGTAAGTTACTGTCCCGTCCCTCACTCTTCTGCCACCCCTCATGAGTAACAAACATTCTAACTTTATGGTCTTCCTTAGTTTAACGAATAGGAGTCTTGACAATCTTTAAATGCTCCTGTGACCAGTGACCTCTACAGCTGGTGGTATCTTCGGCCCGTGGGGCACGTCTTTACATGGTCCCCTAGATATCCTTACCGACAGAACTGAAATAACTGGCGTCACGGTCGCGTAGTCATGATAACCTAAATATGAAGATCTCTGATTGTTATGCGTCTTAACATGTGGGATACTCGGGACCCTCGATTAGATAAGGTATCTCATGGAGAGGCATTGGCTGTTGCTGAACGAGTTGGTCTTCGCAGCTCAGTTCGCAAAGCGGATTCCGACTCGCTGGTGTTGCAACCATCAAGTATAGCTAGACGAACATTAGTAGAGACCACTGGGACTCGGAGTGTTTTTGGACCTGCCCACCACCCCTTGTAAGAAGACTGTGGCCTTGTAAGGCAAGTAAGTAGTATGCAGTTGAGTGGCAGCGTGTGTGATCTGTGGCCGGGACTCCCGCGGTTCAAGCCACGTTCAAGATTTGTGTTGTGGATCCGGGTTTGTCAATGGCCTCGTCTCAACATCTCGACACTCACGACTCCGTAATTATCGCACCGTCAGGATTCAAAACGGACAAAAGAGGAGAGGGGGGAAAGTATAAGTCGTTTCGTTCGGTGATGTTTTCAATCACTGCAATCGATAGTTGTTGAACTCATTCAGACGATTGATTTCAATCCTACTCGAAAGTTCCCGCGTGAAAGGATATCATGACAAACTGCACTTATTTTGACTTGGGAAAGACACGAGTGGTAAGCATACTGTACAAAGCTCTTATTCACTGTTAAATATCTACGGATGTTACAAACCGGGAAGGACTACATCAGAGTGCAGAACGGCGGAGACGCGGAGTCTCGATTGAATGGTTCTAAAATTCCATGTAATAAAGTTACAGATAAAAGTGAATGAGAAGAAATGACACGATGGTATTTCTATCATCGACAAGAAATTGGATATCTATACGGAAGTGCTAAAAACAAGGTGTTTCTACTTGGCTCCATGTTCTCGCAGAATTTCACGACTTCGTTACTTCCCCTGTCAACCGCAAGCTGCAATGCGGTCTTGCCGTCATCCCTCTTCGCCTCTGCATCAGCACCGTGTTCGAGCAGCAGGCGCACAACCTCCAGCGCCCCATGGCCGACGCCGTGTGCAACGGGGTCCGGCCGTTCTTATCCTCACATTTATAACTGCACCATGCTCTAGCAGCGTTCGAAGGACAGAACCGTCTTTGAAATTAGCACCACTTGATGCCCAATCTAACGGCGTCTCCCGTTCTGATCCCTGGCATTGATGTGGCGGGATCGTACTCGATTAATATCCGGACCACCTCCAAATTTCCAGAATAGGCTGCGGCATGCAATGGATTTCTCCCATATTGGCCCCGGACATCCAGGTCTGCGCCGTTATGGCGGAGTAAATCTGCCGTCTGGAAGTGTTCTCTTGCCAATGCTGCCACTAGTGGTCGCACATGGTAGCCCCCATCAGCATTCACATCCTGCGGATGTTTGGTAATGAGGTGCTCTACGAGATCGTGGAATCCACAGAGTGCTGCATAATATAGGGGAGTCGCGGGGGATCTTCCGCGTAGTGCGAAATAGTGAAAGGTTGCATCAAACATGGGCCAGGTGTCATTATCATATAGCGTGACCCACACGTTAAAGTGTGGTTTGTTCACGTCAAAGAGATATTCCATCCCTCTGTGTAAACGTGATGACGCCTCCCCAAATCGCGCATGAGTCGTCCAGTGCTCGGCAGCGTATCGAGCTAGCGGATGGTCCTCGGGTGTACTCCCTTCAACGTCATCTTGTATTCGAAGTAAAACGCCCAGGCAAGCTTGCGCCAGGATAGTATGAGCAGAATCCGAATTGATATGATAATTCGGGACTTCTCCAGTTGCAGTGGCGAGGCGGGGCGAGGTCAAGAATTCCTTGACCGAAAAATGTGAGAATTGCACGACCCGCGAATCACCAGCTTGGACAATTGCAATAAGACTTGAGCACGCGGATAGAAGAGCTAGTTCTTGTTCCTCCCACCGCCAATCCGGTTTCGACCTCGGGATCCCTTCCGCATCATCGAAGTCGACTGCAAGGACTTCCGCAAGCTCTTCGACACGAAGAGGCCGGACGGCAACAACCAGGCAATGCAATACCCGTTGAGCGAGCCGCTTATTCGGCTTCTTGATTTCCTTCAGTATACGCTCGTATGTCATGTCCAACGATTCAGGCAATTCCTTAAGCGTTGGTCGGACACTTGGTGGAAGACATTGTCGTAGGACTTCCAGCTGACAGAATATCCACCGAAACCTGTCCGACGATTTGCACAGTTATTACGAATGTAAAGCAATCCACTTACATCCCGTCAGCTCGTTCAGAGAGTGTCTTGATCACAAATTCCTTATCTTCATCCTTCCATCTCCGCATGTACCGTTCTGACCTTGAATAGACAACGGACCTAACATAATCGGCAATATCTTGTTTTTGTCCGCTTTGATCATGGAGAGAGACCCGGCGAGAGGTGAGAGGCTCAATAAATCTAGAATGTCGAATTCTGGGCGACTTGTGACACAAATACGAAGGTTTGGAATCTGAAGGCCTGCGAGTTCCTCCAACAGCTGAAGTACCCGATTGCGAGGTGATGGAACCTCGGAGGTGTCGGGACATTCATCAAGGGCGTCCATTATTAGGTAGATCGGATGGCGATCTCGGACTGTGAGCATCTCTATCAGGCACCGTTTCAGAGCGTCATCGTTGGGTTGTTGTGCGCCGTTGCCATGACCGGAACGAAGATGTGATAAAATATCGCAACAGGGACTGGATTGTGCGGAGAGTTGGGTGAGAAGGGAAGGGATAAGGTCACGCCAGTGTTGTTTGTTGATGTCTCGGAAATCAAAGTAAAAATACGCCATCGAGGCTTGACCGGCATTGCACATGGTTTTCACATCTTCGATGATTGTAGAACTGGAGAAAGACAAGCGACTCAATTATCATTGACAAAAACAGTGAAGGCTCTACGAACCAAAGTATGCTCTTGCCGGAGCCAGCTACAATAAGGAATGTTATTAGGTGGCGTCAGGCGGCAGAATGGGACAGGACACACGTTTCCCATGAACCCAGAGTAGCGACTCGGAACTTGTTGACTTCCATTCCTTGTACGTCCTTCCTTCGAAAAACCAGTTCGCTGTTCCCTTATGATGGGCGTTGCAGGCAATGTTATGATTCGTAGATGGATCTTGTGGCGAGAGCCATCTACGAAGATTCTGTTGTAGTTGATCCCCTGTAAGGATGATTGAGTCTGGATGTTCAGTATGAATGCGGTTCGGGAACCACGAACGTTCGATCCGATCTACACCATCAGCGACGCCGGCCACGCGCTCATCGACTCCGGCCACGCGTTCATTGACTACGGCCACGCGCTCATTGACTCCGACAACACGCTCATCGACGACAAGTACATGGTCCGCAATTTCTCCGACTCCGCTATTGATGGCAGTCGAGATCTTAAGGAGTTGCGCAGAGGCCATTCGAGCCTCTTCTTGCGTCAGTCTGTCCAGCCTCTTCAGCGCGTGCTCAATATTATTCTTTCCCATCAGTTTCTTCAGATATTTTTCTGAAAATCCCTTTGTCACCGGGAACTCATTTGGAAACGAAATGCTTACTCGTTCGGCTTTGCTTCATTTCTTTTGTCGCAATTCCGATAAAGTTGAGCACCTCCACCAGGATTGCTGTGATCGTGTCCACCATTCCTTCATTTGGTGCCACTTCAGTGTATATTTCCAGACGTCTGAAAAATGCTTCTATGCGCTCAAACATCTCAGAAAGAGCCTCTCGGTCCGCACGAACAGCCTTAGCTGTCTGAGAATCGTTATGAACCGCACAAAGGCATTAAAGAGGATACACACTGAAAGAAGGATACCGATTCCGACAAAAATCACCTTTGCAGGTGAGAATACCTATCAGATAAATATGAGAGGGTGGATCTCAGACAAATTCATGTTCTGAAGCATACCGAGCCGACAACTTCTCCGAGTGGCTTTGAGAAGGCATGAAGGACGTTCACAGTTGGGTGCAGCCACTTCAGGTTGTTGCGTTGGGACTGATTAAGCTCTTGGACATGCTGTTGAAGCACGGTGAGAATGCTGCTAGCGGAATCGCAGGCTTTGAGCCAGTCGGCGAGCGGGTGGGTGAGAGGATCCATCTTGGTACGTTTTTTGTACACTTTCAAGGCATTGTTGAAGATTAGTTGGAAGTTGGATGGTGTGGAAGTGGGGTGAGTGTGAGACATGGGGGGGGGGGGGGGGGGTGAGAAATTGAGGCGAGGATAGTGGTCGTGGGTAATGGGGAAAGAGAAGAGCGACACGCCTCATAAACGTTGCGGTAAGCATGTTTATAACTGATAGGCGCCATAGATAGGCGCGCAAGACACATGGCTGGACTAAGATTCGATTTGGCGTAACAGGAATACAGCGCGGTTGTTGCAGTATATTGGTGCATCATATGCATTATTTGGCGATACAGCGGTGGCCCCGGCTCGTGTCTGTTGTCCTCATGGCATTGACATACTTTGGTCATCGTTGCAAAGTTCGAGCCAGAGTTTTGCCTTGATGCGGCAAACAAAGTGATCTCTTGAGTGGTACGCTGCTAGAGCCTGCCAGTGAGCAAGCCGAGTACTGTACTCTTCCCACGTCATGCCGCCGTGCGGACCAGACCAGTTGAGACCGACCGGTTAGGTTTGTTAAAAACTGTAAAGCGACCAGAACCAAAAAAAAACTCATACCCAGGCTAGCCTTAGGAGAAGTGACTTGGTTGAAGTCCTAACACTGTACGACGCACGGTTTTGGTTTCGCACGCTTAGTCACGGGTCTTAACTCTTGTCTTAACTGCACACTTGACCTTTCAGCGTTTCTGCTTTGCACAGTTATTGTCGGCTAACAGAGGACCAACAGGGGGATATGTTGTTACTGTACCAGCAGTTTGAGCCCGAGGACTGGCGGCCCGCAAACGGAAAGTGCATGGTCAGATCGAGACCCGGCTTTTGCCAGCTGCCTTGTGGCCAGACCCCGGCCACCTGCCTCATACTCTTGGCACCTGCTATGCCCTTCTCCGTGAGCATGCTCACACTCGTTGAGGGGTAAGTCTCGAACCTGCAGCCAGCTCTACTCAAAGGGGGCCATAGCTCGTGCGACTCCAACTACATCAGCCCACGGCCCCACCGCCGCCTGCTCACTACCTCGTATGGTGTTGGAACTGAATCTGCGGGATGCTTACTTGCTGCCCGAAATTCGCCAATGAAACCTAACTCTTTCCTGTCGTTGGCATCCAGGTCGTCCTCTTATCCTTCTCTTCAACCTATCTCCGGCTCTCGAGTCTCGACTTCGTGTCACTGTATCATCCTACAAACACTTTTGCTTCCTACATCATATTATCTCCTCGGCATTTGAGCACATCAACCCAAGCAGCCGGTCGTCCCATCTACCCGGGGCATGCTGCGAGATGCGTTCATAGAGACATGCCGATATATACTCAGAAGCATCCGGCAATTATGACGCATTTCTCGCAGCGCATGCCTAGCCTTCATACGACTACTGTCGTTCTTCGGTCGTACTGGGCGGTTATCACTTTCGGCGTTGATCAAAGCATTGCGGACCGTGATGGAACTCTCACGAGAAAAGCACGGGCGCTCAATCAGCTTATGCGAAGGGCGTCTTGATTGCCAGTGCCGCCTGGGCGCCTGGGGTTCCCTGCTCAGTCGGTGCGTCTTCTTTCCCTTCTTCCTTGCAATGAGCAGTGCCAGGCTCATATGGTCTCAGGGTCGATTTCTGGATGGTCAGAAGCGCCGTCAGAAGCACAGAGACGGGCACGGACTCATAGCAGAGGTGATAATCTCTTCCTCACCTTTACCACGTCCTCAGTCTTCACCACGGCCGGAACTTGAGCACAGCGCCAACACCGTCCGTGACGGCGCCGCCGACTATCGTTAGTCGGACTACGGATTTCGGCGATGGACGTGCCTCGCTTTCGCGGATCTGACACCTATTTTCTTAGTATATAGCGGGCTATGTGCACTGGAATAAAGATTGACATTCTATTCTCATTCCTCTGTGTGTCCGCGTGCCTCCGCCTAAGAAGCGAGGCCTCTCAATCCTTGTCGCGCCTCCGGACCTTTGCGTTCCTCTCTAGCGTGCGCGCTACCGCCGCCTTCTCTTACGCGTTTCACGAATATGACCGATACACACTATGATAGGCGCGCACCGGCAAGAGACACATGATAATTATGATAACTGTCGATTAACTGTAGAGTGGAAAGGGGACCAGGGCAGGATCCGTGTGTGACACCGATCCTGCGAGCCAGATTAGTACGAAAGCAAACAAAGAGCTCTCAAGGTTTCCGATTCGGTAGAACAAGTCACAGTAGAAGGATGAACTATGAACGCACACGAATGGAGGAACGCCATCGATGACTTTGTTTCATGGGATCGTGCGGTCACCACTAAAGGCATACATCCTCCGCGAATTAGATGTCATAGAAAGGGACTTCTTAACGTACAACGACGTGGGTTTGGACGCAAGATACGGCAATGGACGGACCTGCGTCAGCCTGGGTTATGCAAAACGATAATAGTTACTTGTAGACGAATGTTTGTTCGATCGTGTCTTGGTTGACATAAAGACCCAAGAAGGAAAAGAAAGTGTGACGAACGCAGACAAGTCCCTGATCATCAGACGGTTTCGACGCTAGAGCATGCGTGCACTGGCATCGTCGATCCGGACGCATCGGAGAAATGAGGCAGAACAGATGCAGGAGGAGTAGTTAGCGGGGTCCCCGCTGGCGGGGATGACTGGCACTCGTCCTGCATCCCAGATTCATCAAAGCTTTTGGCGGTGTAAAATGAGTCGGACACGGCATCCGCCGAATGCGAATATCGCACGGTCGTAGAATCGGGATTATGAATGCTTTCCATAGAAATGGACAGGGCCGAAGGTTGGTCGGTGAGTGAGAGTGAACCGCTCGAATTGTCCTTATCGCGACCCGTTTGGAACATGACTCGGATAGGATCCGTGACGCCACTGTTTCCGAGTCTCTTCACAGAAGGGGCTGATAGGGTACTGCAAATAATAATAATATAAGCCCTAATGAATCAGGATGGAGCAACTTGAAGACAGTGAACGAAAACAGAAAATACTCACGCGTGCGGTGCTCTATGGGGAGTGGACGAAGACGTGCTGAAACGTCTGGTGAGTAACTTGTATAGGCGATAATATTGTTCGCGGCCTCAACCGCAAAGCCGAACAACGCGAAAAAGATAAACGCGCATGCGATCAGCGACCAGCGGTACATCTCGAGATCCGTAGCTAACAAGGGGCGATTCTTCCAAACGAAGCCTGCGACCTGTTCGACCTCGGAATAGTGGCTATGTGTGTAGGCCCAGCTCTTCCAAGGTTCGATACCCCCCTTTACATCCTCACGATAAAAAACGTCGCCAACGGAATGGTCCCAAATACCTCGACGGAAGAGATGGCCATCAAGCGGAGGTATCTGCTTCGACTGAAACCAGAGGTCGACGACATCATCTGCCTGCATTGAATTTCGCGCTTGTAGAACGTGTAAAGTTTATGACTGTGACTATTAATGGGCCAGGGCATCAAAGGGAGAAGACAAGCTAGGACACTCACCGCAATAGAAAAGAGACACAATCCCGATCGCCAGGGGCCACATTCGGAAGAGGAAGAAGGTAGGCAACATAACCGCACCAGCGGGGAAGGGCCGAAATCCTCAAATATGATGTAACGACTTGTCGAAACGACATACTCTGGAATCCACCCACGTAAACAACCAGGTAACAGCTAATGGCCGAGCTCACTCACGGGAAATCATCTGGAGAACTGGAATGCCAACACCGATTAATAAATCGATCAAGACGATGCGGCGGTTCTCGGCATCTGTGGTCCCCCATTTTCATCCTAGCAACCTATAGAGCAGGCGGTGGATGCAAAGTGTAGAAGCAGGAACTGCAACATTGAGCGCTACTTGAATACGGGTTGCTGTGGGTGACGAAGAGTAAATGACCGCTCAAGAAATAACGCATAGAAGGAGTTACAGATATCACAGTATACCGGAGCCCTGTTGATCATGTTCTTGTTCCATACGATTGAGTTGATACATTGCAAGAGGCATCCAAGACCGGTCCAGATCATGTACAAGCAAGTGCCCGTATTCCGAGCTACGTTGTCATTCTCAGAAAATATATTCTAATCAGGTGGATGGTTGCAAGTTTACCTTTAAAGTGCCAGTAGAAGGGAATGACACTCAACACAAAACCAATAAAAGAGAAGGCGCTGTAAAGTTCATTCGGAGGGAGATTCATCGTATTCCTCGAATGCGGAATTGACAAGAGCCGACGGGAATGGGAACTTTCTTGAGTAAAACAGCGTCTGCTGCAGGGCTTTAAAAACCAGAGCGCCATAACCAACGAAGTATGAAATTCGAGGATACGAATGATGCACGTCGTCCTGATTAGTGATCACAAAGGGATGAGTGTATGGAGAATGTGCGCTCATCATATTTCTAACGCTGAACTGAAACTGAACTCACCCGGTGCATCACAGTGGACTGCCACTATGAAGCCCGCAAAGGTTACCCCTTCACGCCTTGAAGTGATGGGAAACGGTCAAATGGGCCGTTTAATTGAAAGGTGACATTGAAGAAGCTTGGTAAGTCTTGCAAAGCGGGCGGTTGAGGTCATTTTGAAATGTTTTCTTTTGCCACACGTGTCTCTGCTAGCTATTTGAGGAACAAGGCCCACGCTGTAAAAAGCTTAACGAGTGCGCCGGCAACACAGGTGCAGGGACTCGGCCCGGGAATCCCATTTCGCATCCACGTGACCTCCGAATCCCTCCTCCCTTTCCTTTCTTCTTTATCACTCCCTTTTTGTCTTCGGGCAACGACCATCAGCATAGTCGCTGCTATGCGGCACCAGTACGCCCTCGACTTTCAGCCTGTAGTCTCTTATGCCTCGCTAACCATTTATCTTTTACACTCGACGCAGGGACAACGCACGCACCCACGACTTGGGACTTCGTAGTAGGACTTGATATGTATTTACGGTCGTCCTCCTCCCAGTCCACGGGGGAGCATCGTGTTAGGCCTCAGTGAGTCCTTTTCTCCCTCGTTTTTGCGTCCTCCCGCCCACCTCATTTCCTCTCCCTTTCCACTTCAACGTAGTCGGCGCTATCGCTATGGGGCTGCTGCCTACACCGCCCTCACCGATGTCCCCCTTTACTCACTTCAAACCCTTCCTCTCTCTCTCGTTCTCACTCTATGGACGGCGACCCCGATCAGCACTCTCTTGGCTACAACAGAGGCGTGCATAATATGCAGGCCATAGCTATGGCCTGAGTGTCGGCAGTGGCAGACCCGGAGTCGGAGTTTTAAGTCGATTGATCCTTGGACGGACGAAAGCAGGCAATGTGCAGGGGAACACAATGCGACAAAACTGCACAATTTCTAACAAGCTTTTCAAGTTACGGGAAGGATAACGAGGTAATAACCTTGAAGAGCGGTTTCTAGTACCGACCGACTGGTTTCTACACACTGATCTACGTTTCCAATATGACTTCATACATTCTGTATTTGATGACATTGATACGCCTAATCATTTGCGACGCTGCATGAGCCATGGTCGTTCATCTAGGCTATTGGATATGGCTCGAAAGCCGTATGACTAGTATGCACGGCTACCTCGATCGTGTCCAGCAGAATCGATACGACCTGGGCCTGCCGCCTGCTTACCCTTCGAAATCGATATAGGCTGATTATGATCTTCACTTTAACAACATTGCCGCGGTGAGCAAGCAAATACAGTATGAAAAGGAAAGGAAGTTGCCGTGAGTCAATCACCTGTCCGAGCCACTCTGAGTCACACGGCGAGCACGCTCACGCTCAATATGTTTGGCCTTGTCCATCACCGTGGAAAATTATGGCTTATAAGTACAGAGTTAATGCATTGTTTGTGATCCGAGTTCGTGGCTCGGGTTTTACAGTCCTCAGCCTGTTCGTCGATGACCGAATCCTAAAGACTTTACTGTAACACTCACGACTCAAAACTGGTGTTCCGTGGGCGATGTTCAATGCTCCAATCCAATCCATAATTGACATCGTTCGGATGATGAATTCAGATTCGAATATATCAGGGAATATGTATGAGCCGCGTTGACTTGGGAAAGTCACTGTACTACTACGCAAGGTTATCATTGACTGTGGACAAAATCGTTATATCGATAAAATCTAGCAGAGGTCCTGCAAAACTAGGAAGAGGCTACATCAGAGTGTGGAACGGAGCCACGTTTACCATACTCTGTAGAATAATCAGTTCTAAAAACATGTAGTAATGGACTCGGAGCTACAACTAAAACATGGGAGGCCGTATTCTGTCGTCTGACCCGTCAGCCTGGGTTATACAAAGCGGTATAGATTACACATGGGCATTGCAGTAGATAAATAAGAGTTTGATTGTGTCCTGCTTCAGACGGAGACCCAAGAAGGAAACGAAAGTGTGACGAAGACAGCCAAATCCTGGATGATTCAGACGGTTTCAACACTAGGAGATGCGTGCACTGGCATCGTCGATTCGGGCACGCCGTGAAAATGAGGCGGAATAGATGCAAGGGGAGCAGTAAACAGTATCCCCGGCGGCGGGGAGGACTGGCACTCGTCCTGTATCCCGGGCTCATCAAAGCTTTTGGCAGTGTAAAATGACACGGAATCCGAATGCGAATCTTGCACAGTCGTAGAATTGGAATTACGAATGCTTTCCATAGAAACGGACAGGGCCGAAGGTTGGTCGGTGAGTGTGAGTGAGCCGCTCGAATTGTCCTTATCTCGACCCCTTTGCAACATGACTCGGATAGGATCCGTCACGCCACCGTTTCCGAGTCTCTTCACATAAGGGACTGATGGAGTACTGCAATAATAATAATGAGCCCCAATGAACCAGGACGGGGCAATACAGTGAACGAAAACTACGTACGCGTGCGGCGGACGATGGGGAGTGGACGACGACATGCCGATACGTCTGGTGAGTAACTTGTATAGGCGAGAATATTGTTCGCGCGCCTCAGCCGCAAACCCGAACAATGCGAAAAAAATAAACGCGCATGCGATCAGCGACCAGCGGTATATCTCGAGCTCCGCGGCGAACAGGGGTTTACTCTTCCAAACGAAGTCTGCGATCTGTTCGACCTCGGAATAGTGGCTATGTGTGTAGGCCCAGCTCTTCCAAGGTTCGATACCCCCCTTTACATCCGTCACGATAAAAAACGTCGCCAACGGAACGGTCGCAAATACCTCGACGGAAGAGATGCCATCAAGCGGAGGTATCTGCTTCGACTGAAACCAGAGGTCGACGACGTCATCTGCCTGAATTGACTTTCGCGCTTGTAGAACGTGTAAAAGTTTATGACTGTGACTATTAATGAGACAGGGCACCAAATGGAGAAGAAAAGCTAGGACACTCACCGCAATAGAAAAGAGACACAATACCAATCACCAGGGGCCACATTCGGAAGAGGAAGAAGTTAGGCAGCGTAGTCGCACTAGCGGAGGAAGGGCCGAAATCCTCAAATATGATGTAACGTCTTGTCGAAACACATACTCTGGAATCCACCCACGTAAACAACAGGTAACAGTTAATGGCCGAGCTCACTCACGGGAAATCATCTGGAGAACTGGAATGCCAACACCGATTAATAAATCGATCAAGACGATGCGGCGGTTCTCGGCATCTGTGGTCCCCCCATTTTTCATCCTAGCAACCCTATAGAGCAGGCGGTGGATGCAAAGTGTAGAAGCAGGAACTGCAACATTGAGCGCTACTTGAATACGGGTTGCTGTGAGTGACGAAGAGTGAATGAACGCTCAAGAAATAATGCATCGAAGGAGTTACAGATATCACAGTATACCGGAGCCCTGTTGATCATGTTCTTGTTCCATACGATTGAGTTGATACATTGCATGAGGCATCCAAGACCGGTCCAGATCATGTACAAGCAAGTGCCCGTATTCCGAGCTACGTTGTCATTCTCAGAAAGGAAACTGCAATCAGGTGAATGATTGCACGCTTACCTTTAAAGTGCCAGTAGAACGGGATGGCACTCAGCACAAACCCATGAAAGAGAAGGCACTGTAAAGCTCGTTCGGAGGGAGATGCATAGTATCCCTCGAATGTGTAATACACAAAAACCGAAAGAATGGGAGCTTTCTTGAATGAAACAGCGTCTGCTGCAGGGCCTTTAAAAACCAGAGTGCCATAGCCGACTAGGTACGAAATTCGAGACTATGAACGATACACCACATCCGGTTCTCAAAGAAGTGACTGCATTGGGAATGTGCGCTCATCAAATTTCTAAACGCCGAACTGACCAGCCGAACTCACCTCGCGTATCATACTGTATGCAAAGCAGTCATTTGGAGATGTTTTCTTTCCCACACGAGCCTCTGCTACAGCTACAGTAGCCGTTTGGGGACAAGGGGCACTGGTAAGTTACGCGAAAAGGTGGACGGCCCCAAAGGTTGACACTGTCACGGCCCAATGTGAACTCGGAAGTTACAGTATGCCGGACCATTGCTGGTTGATACCGGTTTTCAATTGAGACTCGTTTATACAAATGACAGGAATTCAATGCGTCTATTCGTTGTACAATATAGAATAGATGTAATTGTATTGCCCTACTTCTGCCACAGTTATAGTATTACTGTGAGCCCAGAAAAACAGCCACAAGTCGAATCGCCGTCGATCCCGCTTTAATTTAATACCTGATTTATACCCTGAGAATACAGTGCCATTTTGGTTCTTCCGTCCTTCTCAAGAATTCCTTGGGCGGACCTTGGCCTTTTCGATGATATCCGTGCGAGGTGTTTTGGATCGCCTCGACAGATCGGTCGCCACCACAACGCAGCAGACTGCTGGCATGTCCGGTTCAGGACTACGTACTGTATTGTTATTAGACATTGTACTTGATCCCGCAGTGGCGACTCGGAGGCGATTTAGATATGTTGCGACAGTGGCACTGAGCTGATAGCTGTGCCATCCTCAATCGCTTGTTTGACTATGTTTGTAAAGTTTCATCACTAGGGTCAAGAATATAGCCAAAAGCTTTCGCATATGTGACCTTTCGATGTTTGGAGGTGATGTAGATGTTGTATGGGCCGAAGTACTAGTAGATGACAGGTGGCGGAGCGGTGCGAACGAATTGTGTTACGTACTGTGCGAGCACGTCGTGCGAGCGAATCCCATTTCTTTCCGTCTCCATCTCTGAGCCCTTTCTCCCTTTCCTTTCTTTGTTATCACTCCTCCTTTGTCTTCATGCAACGTCCATCAGCCTAGTTGCTGCCATGCGGCACCAGTACGCCCTCGACTATCAGTCTTTAGCCTCTTATGCCGCCTCGCTAATTTTTTCTTTACACTCGACGCAATGACAAAACGCGCAACCACTACCCGCCGTACCAACTTGGACTTCGTAGTAGGACTTGATATCTATTTACGGCCGTCCTTCTGCCAGTCCCTGGGGGAGTGGGGCATCGTTTGCTACCGCTGTGCGCTCTTTTCTACCTAGTTTTTGCGTTCTCACGCCCAACTCGTTTCCTCTTCCTTTCGACTTCAGCGTCGCCCTCACCGATGTCTCCCTTTACTCACTTCAACTTTTGCTCTCTCTCGTGTTCTCATTCTGTGGACGGCGACCCCGATCAACACTCCCTTACCTACAACAGGGGCATGCATAATGTGCAGGCCATAACTTGAGCATTGGCGGGAGATCCAGAGTCGGAGTTGGCAAGCCGATTGATCCTCGGACAGATGAAAGCGGGCAATGTGCATGGGAACATGGGAACACTATGTGATAACACTGCAACAATTCCTAACAAGCTTCCCAAGTGACGAGCCTGAGAAGGATAACGAGTGGCAATAACCTTGAAGAAGCCGACAGTCTTGTTTCTACAACTGTATCTACGTTTCCAACAAGACTTCGTACATTCTGTATTTCATCGCCGACTCATTTGCAACGTTGCATGAGTCATGGTCGTTCATCTAGGTTATTGGGTGATGTCGCCCGAAAGCCATATGCACGGTCACCTCGATCCGATCAGTAGAATTGATGCACCCTAGGCCCCCTGCTTAACCTCCGAAATCGATATAGGCCGATTGTGATCTTCACTTGTGTGCCCTTTAATGACAATTGCCGCAGTGATGTATTTCAGGGAATATGTATGAGCTGCGCACTTATTTTGATTTGGGAAAGACACTGTACTACTACGCAAGGTTATCATTGACTGTGGACAAAAATCGTTACATCGATCAAATCTAGCAGGTGCTACAAAATTGGGAAGCGGCTACATCAGAGTGTGGAAGGGAGCCACGATTACCATACTCTGTAGGATAATCGGTTCTAAAAATGTAATGGAACTACAACTAAAACACGGGAAGCACTATTCTGTCGTCTAGGCCGTGTCAGCCTGGGTTTATAAATTACACATAGACATTACAGTAGACAAATGTGTCATTGATGGTGTCGTGGTTGAGTGTGAGACCCAAGAAGGAAACGAACGTGTGACGAACGTAGCCAAGTCCCAGATCATCAGACGGTTTCGACGCTGGAACATTCGTTCACCGACATCGTCGATCCGGACGTATCGGAGAAATGAAGCAGAACAGATGCAGGACGAGTAATTAGCGGGATCCCCGGCAGGGGGGACGATTGGCACTCGTCCTGCATCCCAGACTCATCAAAGCTCTTGGCAGTGTGAAATGACACGGAATCCGAATGCGAATCTTGCACAATCGTAGAATTGGAATTACGAATGCTTTCCACAGAAACGGACAGGACCGAGGGTGGTCGGTGAGGTGAGTGAGACACTCGAATTGTCCTTATCCCGACCTGTTTGGACCATGACTCGGATAGGAACCGTGACGCCACCGTTTCTCTTCACATAAGGGACTGATGGAGTACTGCAATAATAATCAAACCCCAATGAATCAGGACGAAGCAAGATAGAACGAAGGCCACGTACGGGGGAGTGGACGACGACGTGCTGATATGTTTGGCGAGTAACTTGTATAGGCGATAATATTGTTCGCGGCCTCAACCGCAAAGCCGAACAACGCGAAAAAGATAAACGCGCATGCGACAAGTGACCAGCGGTATATCTCGTAGCTCATACCCACTATGGGGAATTCTTCCAAATTCTGTTTGGGATCTGAAGGATTACGGAATAGTGGCTATGCGTATCGGCCCAGCTTTTCCAAGGTTCGATACCCGCCTTTGCATCGGACACCATAAAAAACGTCCCCAACGGAATGGTCGCAAATAACTCGACGGAAGAGATGACCATCAAGCGGAGGTATCTGCTTTGACTAAAACCAGAGGTCGATGACATCGCCTTTCTGCACTGACTTCCGCGCTTGTAGAACGTGTAAATGTTTATGACTGTGATTATTATTAATAATGGGCCAGGGAACCAATAGAGAACCAATCTAGGGCACTCACTGCAATAGAAGATACATACAACACCGATCACCAGGGGCCACATACCGAAGAGGAATAATGTAGGTAGTACAGTCGCATTAGAGAAGGAAGGGCCGAAATCCTCAAATATAACGTAACGGTTCGTCGAAATGACGTACTCTGGATTGCACCCATGTAAACAACCAGTTGACAGTTATGACCGAGCTCACTCACGGGCGATCATTTGGAGAATCGGAATGCCAACTCCAATTAATAAATCGATCAAGACGATGCGGCGGTTCTCGGCATCTGTGGTCCCCATACTTTTCATCCTAGCAACCCTGTAGAGCTGGCGATTGATGCAAAGTGAACAAGCAGGTATTGCAACATTGAGCGCGACTTGAATACGGGTTGCTGTGGGTGACGAAGAGTGAATGAATGCTTAAGAGACAACGCATAGAGGGAGTTACAGATATCACAGTATACAGGGGCCCTGTTGATCATGTTCTTGTTCCATACGATCGAGTTGATACATTGCATGAGGCATCCAAGACCGGTCCAGATCATGAACAAGCAAGTGCCCGTATTTCGAGCTACGTTGTCATTTTCAGAGAGAATACTCCAAACAGGTGAATAGTTGCGCGCTTACCTTTAAAGTGCCAGTAGAACGGGATGGCACTCAGCACAAAACCGATGAAAGAGAAGGTACTGTAAAGCTCATTCGGAGGGAGATGCATAGTATCCCTCGAATGTGTAATAGACAAAAACCGAAGGAAATGGGAGCTTTCTTGAATGAAACAGCGTCTGCTGCAGGGCCTTTAAAAACCAGAGTGCCATAGCCGACTAGGTACGAAATTCGAGACTATGAACGATACACCACATCCGGTTCTCAAAGAAGTGACTGCATTGGGAATGTGCGCTCATCAAATTTCTAACGCCGAACTGACCAACCGAACTCTTGCAAAGCAGTCATTTGGAGATGTTTTCTTTCCCACACGAGCCTCGGCTATAGCTACAGTAGTCGTTTGGGGAACAAGGGCACTGGTAAGTTACGCGAAAAGGTGGACGGCGCGAAAAGATTGACACGTGTTGACACTTGACACTGGGAACTCGGAAGATGCCGGTTGATGGACTCGTTTATACAAATGACAGGAATTCATATGCGTATTTATTCGTTGTACAGTATAGAATAGATGTAATTGTATTGCCCTACTTCTGCCACAGTTACTGTACAGTATTACAGTAAGTCCAGAAAAAACAGCCACAAGTCGAATAGCCGTCGATCCCGCTTTAGTTAGGCGAGGATAGGATACTCAAACCTTAATTTACCTGATTTATACCCTGACATATAGTGCCATTTTGGTCCTTCTGTCGTCCCCAAAGAATTCCTTGGCCTTTTCGATGATATCCGTGCGAGGAATTTTGGATCGCCTCGACAGATTGGTCGCTGCACCGTGACAATACTGCCACAACGCAGTAGACCGGTGGCATGTCCGGATCAGGGCTACGTACGGTTATTATATCGTTGTAGCTTACTTGATCCCGCAGTGTCTGGCGAGGCGATTTTTATATGACCCGACAGCGGCACTGAACTGGCCCTCGGGATACCTGTGCCATCCTCGATCGCTTGTTTCTAAACCTCGTGACCTTTCGACGTTTAGGAGGTGGTGTAGATGTTGTAAGGGCGAAGTCGATGACATAGGTGACGGAGCGTGTCAGAAAGTCAGGGGAGCGAACGAATTGTATTACGTAGTATGTACAGTACTGTTGTTTTGTAAGGAGACGACACGCTCGCGTTCAGATTTCCCTCCCCGTAAGAGCGAAACCATTTCTTTCCGCCTCCGTCTCGAGCCCTTTCTCCCTTTCCTTTCTTCGTTATCGCTCCCCCTTTGTCTTCATGCAACGTGCACCAGCCTAGTTGCCGCCATACGGCACCAGGATGCCCTCAACTTCCAGTCTTTAGTCTCTTACTATGCCGCCTCGCTAACTATTTTCCTTTACACTCGACGCAGTGACAAAACGAGCAGCCAACAACCTGCCGTACCGACTTGGACTTTGTAGTAGGGCTTGATATGCATTTATGGCCGTCCTCCTGCCAGTCCGGGGGAGTGGGGCTGCTGCTGGGACATCGCGTTCTACCTCCAGTGTGTTCTTTTCTGCCAATCTTTTGCGTTCTCGCGCCCAACTCGTTTCCTCTTCCTTTCGACTTCAGTGTCGCCCTCACCAATGTCCCCTTTACTCCTTGCCTCGTGTTCTCACTGGCGATTGTAAGCAATGCGTCGGTGCTAGGCTTGGAACGGAACGGACTTCCGCGTCGGAGCGCCCGCCGTCACGTGTTGTCGTTGATATCTTTTTCTTTTCTTTTCTCCTTTTCTTCTCGTTGTTCTTATCGCCTCGCGCTCGACACACACAACGTTGCCACACCACGCGGTAGCCGTACGCTCCATTTTTCATCCTATTTTAGACTTTCCTTTATGTAGCCACCTCCGAGGTCGCCGACACTAGACACACACGCATGTATATAAGACGCCTCCTACTCGTTGAGGAGGGCATCGATCGACCCAACCATCTACCTATATCTAATCCTATTGTTTTGGCTTTCCTTCATCTCTCGTTTAGTGTGCCTTTCAGTTCTCGGCGATTGTCTGGTGGAACCGCTGTCCACACGATCTCGGCCGAGGATCTCTTTTCCCTCTCGTTTTCCCCTCCCTCTCTCTTCCCCTATTTGGACGACTCTTCCACACTCGCAGCACCCATCCTATCTACACGATCCCGATCAACACTCCCTTAGCCACAACGGGGACATGCATAATGTGCAGGCCATAACCTGAGCATTGGAGGCTGATCCGGAGTCGGAGTTTGCAGATCCTCGGACTGATGAAAGTGGGCAATGTGCACGGGAACACTATGCGACAACACTGCAACAATTTCTGACAAGCTTCCCAAGTGACGGGCCTGAGAAGGATAACGAGAGGCAATAACCTTGAAGCGGTTTCTAATGCCGACAGACTTGTTTCAACAACCGTATTCGCGTTTCCAAGACTTCGTACATTCTGTATATCATACGCCTGCTCATTTGCGACGTTGTACGAGTCACTGGCGTTCATCTAGGCTATTGGATGATGTGTCTCGAAAGCCGTATGCACGATCACCTCGATCCTATCCAGCAGAATCAATGCACCCTATGCCCCCTGCTTAACCTTCGAAATCAATATAGACTGGTTATGATCTTCACGTCATGTAAATTTTAACGACTATTGCCGCAGTAAGCAATATATGAAAACGAAAAAAGTTCAGCGCGCGGTACCACTGAACCCTGACTCCCAGAGGCTAAGCCTACAACTAGAGGGCGGCGCATCCTAGGGCTGCCGACTGTACACCGCAAGACGGCAAGAGCCGTAGGTGCAGTTTGTCGTACCGGTGAACATTCTGGAGTGTGAGTCAATCACTTGGCACTGACCGTGCCACTCCCCTGCGAGGCTGGCAACTAGCTACTTTGAGTCATACACGGGGAGCACGCCCAATACGTTTGGCCTTGTTCATCACACCTGGAAAATTATGCGCTGAGTCTGTGGCCCGGGTTTGGTCAATAACAACATCTTAGAGACCTTAACGATTTTCAAAACTGGTGTTCCGTGGAGATGTGCTCTAATCCATAGTTGACTCCGTTCGGATGATAATATGTTAGGAAAGATTTATGAGCTGCGCACTTATTTTGACTTGGGAAAGACACTGTACTTTGCAAGTTGTCATTGACTGTGGACAAAATCGCTACATTGATCATATCTAGCTGCAAACGGAAGGGGCTGCATCAGAGCGTGGAACGGAGCCACGATTACCATACTCGGTAGAATAATCAGCTCGAATAATAATACTATTTAACGAAGCTACAAGTACAACATGGGAGGCACTATTCTATCATCTAACCCCGTCAGCCTGGCTTATACAGAATGGTATAAATTATAGATGAGTATTCGATTGTGTGCTACTTGAGACAAAGATCCAAGAAGGCAACGAAAGTGCGACGAAGACGGACAAATCCTAGATATTCAGACGGTTTCAACGCTGCGGGATGCGTGCACTGGCATCATCGATTCGGGCCCACCGGGGAAATGAGATGGAACAGACGCAGGACGAACAGTAAGAGAATCCCTGGCGGCGGGGATGACTGGCACTTGTCCCGCATCTCGGGCTCATCAAAACTTTTGGCAGTGTAAAATGAGTCAAATGACACGGTGTCCGAATGCGAATCTTGCACGGTCGTAGAATCAGAATTACGAACTGTTTCCATAGAAATGGATAGGACTGAAGGTTGGTCGGTGGGTGTGAGTGAGCCGTTCGAATTGTCCTTATCTCGAGATTCTCGACCCATTTGGACCATGATAGGATTCGTGACGCCACCGTTTCTTTTCACATAAGGGACTGATGGAGTACTGCAAAAATAGACAACATGAGCCCCAATAAATCAGGACGGAGAAACACCGTGAACGAACTACGTACGCGTGCGGTGCTCCATCGGGTGCGGACGACGACGTGCTTATACGTCTGGCGAGTGACTTGTATAGGCGATAATAGTTTTCCCGCGCCTCAGCCGACAAGCCGAACAACGCAAAAAATAGAAACGCGCATGCGACAAGCGACCAGCGAAACATCTCGAGGGCTAAGGCCAACTGGGGGTCATTCTTCCATGTAAAGCCTGCGACCTGCTCAACCGCGGAATAGTGACTGTGCATGTTGGCCCAGCCCGTCCAAGGAGTGATACCCAACTTCACATCGAACACGAGGTAAAATGTCCCCAACGGAATGGTGCCAAGGATCTCGGTGGTGGAAATGGCCATCAAACGGAGGTACTGGCCACTATTATTATGACCAGATAGTAAACGCATGTGGTTACGTCTGCGCTTATAGAATGCGCAGATGGCCATCACTAAGACTAATAAGTTGGGGTACCAAGAACGGAGGTAAACGAAGAATATTCACCACAGTAGAAGAAGGATACAGCACCGATCACCACGGGCCACGCTATAACGAGAAAAAAGGCCGGCAATGTAACCCAGGTACTGGGGAAAGGCCCAATATCCTCGAATATGTTGTAACGATTCGCCGAAACAATGTAATCTATTGCATCCGAGTAAAACAACCAGCAGAAGGCGAATGGCTAAACACACTCACGGAGAACCATCTGAAGAACTGGGATGCCAACACCAATCAGCAAATCAATTATAACGATGCGGCCGTCCTTGGCATCTGTGGTTCCCGCACTTTTCATACGAGCAACCCTATAGAGCAGGCGATTGATGCAAAGTGAAGAAGCCGGTACTGCAACATTGAGCGCGACTTGAATATGGGTTGCTGTGGCGAGGAAAAGTGAACGAATGCTCAAGAGACAACACATCGAGGGAGTTACAGATATCACAGTATACCGGAGTCCTGTTGATTATGTTCTTGTTCCATACGATCGAGTTGATACATTGCAAGAGGCATCCAAGACCGGTCCAGATCATGAACAAGCAAGTACCCGTATTCCGAGCTACGTTATCATTCTCAGCCTGAGAAAGAATACTGAAATCAGGTGAATAATTGCGCTTTACCTTTAAAGTGCCAGTAGAAGGGAATGGCACATAACACAAAACCAATGAAAGAGAAGGCACTGTAAAGCTCGTTCGGAGGGAGATGCATCGTGATTCCTGAATGAGTGTGACAACCAACGGGAACGGGAGCTTTCTTGAATAGAGCAGCGTGCGATCTAAGACCTTTAAAAAAGAGGAAGCGGCACAGCCAAGTTGAAGGGCACAGCCAGCTTCTAGGCACAAAGATTGGCTGTTGTCACGTCGTTGTGCGCTATGAATGATGGACCTCATATAACTGAAGACCATGACTGTGTGGAGTGTGTATTCAATAGTTTCTAGCTCTAAACTGACCACCTAAACTTCAAGTCACTTACTTCAGGCTGGCGCATCACAGTGACCCTGAACAATCGTGAACCCACGCAAAGGTGACCTTCGCCCTTTGAAGAGATGGAAAACAGTAAAACGGGGCGCGCACGAGTGATTTTGATGCGCTTGGGAGACGATTGAGTCATTATATTGGAGATGTTGTTTTCTTTGCCCTTGTTACCGATACGATATAACTTACTGCTGGCCACTTTGGGATCAACGGAGGTCCGGTTAGCCAAATGAATGCCTCAGCGCTAACGGGATAAGAGCAGAGCTTTTTTTGGAAAGGTGATCACGGATAAGGCAGAATCAGGAACCGGCACGGTTTATGTAAGCTCCTGCCTCACGTCTGGAAACCAGGATTTGATAGATATGATACTCCTCTATTGTACTGTGCGAGTGCGTCGTGCGGGCGAATCCCATTTCTTTCCGTCTCCACCTCCGAGACCTCCCTTTCTTCATTATCACTCGCTCTTTGTCTTGACTCTTCAGGCAACGACCATCAGCCCAATCGCTGCCATGCGGCCCCATTATGCTCTCGGCTTTCAGTCTTAGTCTCTTATGCCGCCTCGCTAATCATTTTTTCCTTTACACTCGACGCAGTGACAACGCGCGCAACCACTACCTGCCTTACCGACTTAGACTTCGTACTAGTTCGTAGTAGGACTTGCCAGTGATACGTATTTACAGCAGTGGGCCATCGTGTTCTACCTCGGTACGTCCCTTTCCCCCAGTTTTTGCGTTCTCGCGCCAAACTCGTTTCCTCTTCCTTTCGACTTCAGCGTCGCCCACGCTATCCCCGTGGGACTGCTGCCTACATCGTCCCCACCGATGTCCTCCTTTACTCACTTCACCTCTTCCCCTCTCTCTCGTATTCTCACTCTGTGGATCGATCAGCACTCTCTTAGCTGCAACAGCCTACAGGTGCGTGCATAATGTGCAGGTCATCGCCCGAGCGTTGGTAGCAGACCCGGAGTTGGAGTTTGCAAGCCGATTGATCCTTAGACAGATGAAAACGAGCAATGTGCATGGGAACACTATGCGAGAACACTGTAACAATTTCTAGCAAGCTTCTCAAGTGACGAGCTTGAGAAGGATATCGAGAGGCAATAACCTTGAAAAGCGGTTTCTAGTTCTGACAGACTTGTTTCCAACAAGACTTCATACAATTTTGTATTTGATCGCCTACTCATTTGTGACGTTGCATGAGTCATGGTCGTTCATCTAGGCTGTTGGATGCAGCTCGAAAGCCGCATGCACGGTTACCTCGATCCGATCCAACAAAATCGATGCGCCCTGGGCCTTATTAACCTACGAAATATGGAAAGGAAAGGAAGTCAGGCGTGCCGTACCAATTGTGGCAACCAGAATGTCTACTGGAGACCGGTGCCTCGGCTAGGGCTGCCGACCGTACATCGTAAGAACTGTATGTACGGTATCGTCATACGGGTATCGTCTGCCATACCGATGAACATTGTGAGGTGTGAGTCAATCAGCTGTCCGAACCCGACTGCCACTTTGAGTCACATGGAGAGCACGCCCATGGTCAATACGTTTGGTCCGTCCATCACCACCGGAAAATCATGGCTTCTAAGTGCGGAGCTCACGGTTCGTGATCTGAGTCCGTGGCCCGAGTTTTACGGTCCCATCCTGTTGGTTGGTTCGGGTTTGGTCAATAGCCGGATCTTAAAGACCTTACAATAACACTCACGACTCGAAAACTGGTGATCCGTTGGCGATGTTCAGTTGCTCCAATCGAATCCATAGTTGACTTCGTTCGGATGATGAATTCAGATTCGAATATACTATGAGCTGCGCACTTATTTTGACGTGGAAAGGACACTGGACTGGCAAGACTGTCATTGATTGTGGACAAAAAAATCGTTAGATCAATCATATCTAGCAGGGGTGTGCAAAACTGGGAAGGGACTGCATCAGAGTGTGGAACGGAGCCACGATTACCATACTCTGTAGAATAATCGGTTCTAAAAATACCATGTAACGAAGCTACAGCTAAATATGGGAGGCACTATTCCGTCACGTAACCCGTCAGTCTGGGTTATATAAATTACACATATACATTACAATAGACAGACGATCGTTTGATTGTGTCCTGCTTGGGATAGAGATCTAACTCATCCAAGAAGGAAGCAAAAGAGACGAAGGTAGCCGAATCCTGAATATTCAGACGGTTTCAATGCTGGGATGCGGCGTGCACTGACATCATCGATTCAGGCACGCCGAGGAAATGAGGCGAAACAGATGCAAGACAACCAGTTAACAGAATCGCTGGCGGCGGGTTTGACTGGCACTCGGCATCCTGCATCCCGGGCTCATCAAAGCTTTTGCCAGTGCAAAATGATGAAACGGCGCCCGAATGCAAATCTTCCACAGTCGTAGAATCGGAATTACGAATTGTTTCCATAGGAATGGACAGGACCGAAGGTTGGTCGGTGAGTGCGAATGAGACACTCGAATTGACCTTGTCCCGAGCCGTTTGGACCATGATTCGGATAGGAACCGTGACGTCACCGTTTCTCTTCACATAAGGGAGTGAAGGAGTACTGCAATAATAATAATATGAGCCCCAATGAATCAGGGCGGAGCAACACACTGGCAGTGACGAACTACGTACGCATGCGGTGTTTCATGGAGGGCGGACGACCTGTTGATACGCTTGTATAGGCGATAATATCGTTCGCGCGCCTCAAACGACAAGCCGAACAACGCAAAAAATAGAAACGCGCATGCGACCAGCGACCAGCGAAACACCTCGAGGCCGAAGGCCATCTGGGGGTCATTCTTCCATGTAAAGCCTGCGACCTGTTCGACCGCGGAATAGTGACTGTGCATGCTGGCCCAGCCCGTCCAAGGATGATACCCAACTTCGCATTTTGCACGATGTAAAATGTCCCAACGGAACGGTGCCAAGGATCTCGGTGGTAGAAATGGCCATCAAACGGAGGTACCGGCAACCATTATGACCAGATAGACGCATATGGCTACGTCTGTGCTTATAGAACGCGCAGATGGTCATCACTGTGGCTAATGAGCTGAGGTGCCAAGAGCGAAGGTAACCTAAGAATATTCACCACAGTAAAAGAGGGACACCGTACCGATCAAGACGGGCCACCCGTAAAAGAGGAAGAAGGCCGGGAGCGTAGTCTGGGTATTGAAGAAAGGGCCAATATCCTCGAATATATTGTAACGATTCTCCGAAACAATGTACTCTATTGCATCCGTGTAAACGACCAGCAAAAGGAGAATGGCTAAGCTCACTCACGAAGAACCATCTGAAGAACTGGGATGCCAACGCCAATCAGCAAATCAATTATAACGAAGCGGCGGTCCTCGGCGGTCCCCGCACTTTTCTTACTGGCAACCCTATAGAGCAGGCGATTGATGCAAAGTGAAGAAGCCGGTACTGCAGCATTGAGTGCGACTTGAAACGGGTTGCTGTGGGCGACGAAGAGTGAGTAAATGCGCAAGAGACAACGCAACGAGGGAGTTACAGATATCACAGTATACCGGAACCCTGTTGATCATGTTCTTGTTCCATACGATCGAGTTGATACATTGCAAGAGGCATCCAAGACCGGTCCAGATCATGAACAAACAGGTACCCGTATTCCGAGCTACGTTCATCATTCTCAGAAAGAATAAGGCAATCAGGTGAATAGTTGCACGTTTACCTTTAAAGTGCCAGTAGAAGGGAATGGCACATAACACAAACCGATGAAAGAGAAGGCACTGTAAAGCTCGTTCGGAGGGAGATGCATCGCGGTTCCCAAATGTAAGAACAACGCGAGCGGGAGCTTTCTTAAGTAGAGCAGGGTGCAGGCCGCCACGTAGGACTCTTAAAAATTGGAAGCAGGTTCAAGCAGCACAGCCAACCATAGTAGGCACAATGGTTGACATTGTCACGCCGTTGTGCCAGTGAACGATGGACCTCATCCAGCCAAAGGCTGTGACTGTGTGGGGGTATGTATTCAACAGTTTCTAACTCTGAACTAACCAACTAAACTTACCTGATGCATCACGGTGACTCCAACACCAACTATCATGAACCCACGAAAAGGTGACCCTCGCCCTTTAAAGAGATGGAAAACGGTAAAATGGGGCTCCAACGAATGACCTTGAAGCTACTTGGAGATAATTGAGCCATTATACTGGACCATCCCCAGCAGCCAATCAAATTACGGTGGGAATGCGGAAGTGTACTTGAACGCTGTCATCCTTGGCACAACACAACATACAGTAAACCTGGTAGTTGTGCTATTTGGCAACTGACTGTTGTGATTGGTGGCCAACTGAGTATATGTACCTGTGCGGCTGTGCCAACAAGAAGGCGCTGCGCTGATGAGACCTCCCGACTCTCGATGGAGAAAGAAACTCGGCAAGCCCTCCTCGAATATAATGTGTGATGGTACTGCCACTGCCAGACTTTAAGGGCATACGATACTACCGTCGATCGATCGAATTGATACAAGATAACGAACTTGGGAGAGCAGTTCGTCTGGATGTGGGTCAGTGGGGAACAAAAATGAAGCGCAATACAATGCTGTACCCAACAAAGATCCGCTTAACTTGTGGGCCCAATGCAAGACAAGGGACAGTAAGCTGACTAAGCGAGAGAGAAGATACTCAGATCTCAGATCCAAGCTCGGATCTTCTTCGTTTTTTCGATTTTATATCGTGCTCTGCTGCGCATAGAGTCGTTCCCGACTAACAAAAACGCGATCCATCCAGGTACCCACATCGGATTGAGTAGCCCAGAACGACACCAAACGCATATTATTTCCCCCTCTGCTCTGCTCTAAGAAACACTTACCTTACATGACTGCACCCCCATTCAGGAAATCAACCGTGAGAGGGATGGTCGTTTCGCTCTATGCTTGGCAGTGCTGTTGAGACAAACCGATCGCAGCAGTACATTATATGTTAAACGAGGTCTGCAGGTGGCGCGAAATTGTTTCACATTCTTTCCTCCAAGTCGACCGCAGGGGTGTCGACACCTTAGACTATTCCGTTCGTCATTAACACGCCATTAATCATACATGCCCTAATAACGCAACGGCGGTGAGTATACGGTTCAATCTCCTTTCTCTTCATGGTATGATTTCGGCAGACTTCCGGTCGAGGATAGCCGTCGTTACAACTGCAGAATTATTTTGTCACGAGAAAGAGAATTCCGATTGAATCAAACAACTCAAAAATTCGGGTGGGGAGGAGAGAAAACGTACCGATGACTTCTCAACAGATTCTCCCTCCTGTGTCGCTTCTTCCGCTCATACTGCCTGAACAGTTTCTATCACCTGACTGACCTGAGCGTGGACCTCCTTCCTCGTAGCAACCACTCCATAATGTGTACCTTGTACCAATATCGAGCGGACGCCCGTGTAAATCGGGGATGATTCCGCCAGCTTCTTCGACGAGGAGCGATCCCGGGGCGTGAACCTGCACAAATCAAACACAGAAACACACACACATGCCAGTGTGAAAACAGAACAGAATAATTTGGGCTTTTTGCAGAATAAAAAAGATATCTGTGACGCACCCAGGTCTTTCTGATACCCACCAGCCTCGCCACCACGTCCGCCACCAACATCAGGCAAGCGCAAAGAGACGCCACCACGCCACTACGCCATCACCACGCACAAGCGCGGTACACTTAGCTTGCGAGTCCATACGTATAGGTCCAGCGCGCACGCACAGACGCGCCGCGACGCGCGCGGTTGGTGTCTAGCGCGGCATGCGCCTTTTCGAACGATTCGAAAAAGGAGAGCAGCGAGAGCTCGTGTAGCGCCAGACGGGGCGTGTTCAGACGCATGTGGCAGTGTGGCGTGATATTTAGCATGGAACCGGAGGTAGCGGAAGGAGGCTGAGGTCGAGGCCGAGACGACGTCACTGTGACGATCAGGGGCAGTTGGTGTACGCCGTGCCCGCGCACGGCGACAAACAGCACGCCTGTACCTCCGGGATTTGCGCCGGAGTCATCTGGGGTAGCGGTCGAGCTGGTGGTGGTGTTTTCATCCCATCAATCGGATCAACTGTCCACATGCGTGTACAAGGTACAGGTATGCAATGTAGGGTATCAAAAAACGAAACGGGACGCACGTCCAGAAGATCCACCAGGCACCAGAATGGTTGCCTCTATCGATAGCCTTCAAAAGCCCATCGGCGCCCCATCTCCTCCCAAGACCTCACTCAGCCCGCTCTCCTTCAACGGCTTCACCGCCAAGGTCGGCAATGTCGGAATCGTATGACGAAGAGGGAGGATGATGGGAAGCGAGACCGTCGGCACGGGGCGGCTGCGCCAATATGTCGTCGGCGAGATCGACGATGACGTGCGCAGAGCGCCTGGCTCGCATAGTTATTCGGCACGCGGAGATCCGTAGCGTCTTCCTCGCCTACGATGGGATTCTCAGGGAATGCTTAGTGCAGATACAGTACAGTAACAGCTTGCGCAGAAATAGTCGGCCCCCTTTTTTTTTCTTTCAACGTTTTCAGTCGGCCCGAGCCCCGGAGACGACCACAGACCCATTTTGTTCATGGCATACCAGTTACGGGGTTGTTGTCACCCTTGACAACCACCTCGCCTGTAGCGAGCTTGTTGAAGATCATTGTGGCTGGCGCGCATCATGCTCCATTCTCGACGGACGGCTGTGATGGTCACCTGTTGCTCAAGAGCAAATGGAACGGGCATGATCGTTAAAGATAACAACACGGCGGAGAGGAGTGGGCTTCAACATGGTCAACTAAACGGTCCATTGAGTTTCATACTGTACATACTGTACTTAGGCCCCGTACAGCAACTCCGGTTTCAAAACCGGCGGTTTTTGAAATCGGGCGATTTCGAAACTGGGAACGCGAAATAGGCGGTGGCACTAGGATCACACTGTGTCACATCCATTCCCCATGAAACAAAAATGACGATGGCCGGGATTGAACCCAGGTCCCCCCACTGCTCCAAAATATATGCCATGCGCTCTAACCACTGAGCCACTCAGCGTTGGATCAGACTGACCTCATGCATACTTATATTCTAACGCATCAATATGGGCTATCTGGCTGACATGAACATTTCCAAATTTCGTGTCTAGTCAATCATTAAAATTTTCAATTCTGCCTCCATGAAGTTGTTTAAAACTACACAAATCTATGGGTTTGATGTCATTGATGATAATAATAAAAAGAAGGAAAGAGTGGAAGGGAGACGCGATTCAGCACAACGCGACACGAGAGTGAAAACCGGGCAGTTACGGAACAGCCTCTCCAATTTCGAAACCTGGCCAAAGTTCAATTTCGGCAAACCGGGCAATTTCGAAACTGGACCTTGCAATTTGGCAGGCTCCGGTTTTGAAACCGAAGTTGCTGTACGGGCCCTTATTACTCAGAAGTTCCAGTGTGAAAGGTTAGTATGATAAACCGCACTTATTTTGACTTTGGGAAGGACACGAGTGGTAAGCACACTGTAGTATACAGGGTTCTTATCCACTTAATGTTAATTATCTATGGATGTTGCAAAACTGGGAAGGGACTACATCAGAGTGTGGATGGGTGGTCCAAGCGCAGACGTGTAGCGTCGGAGTTTGGAGTGTGGTCTTGGTGGCCGGAAGGAGCGACGAGTTATCCATCCTTTCACTACATCCCACTTCCGCCGCCCAGCAGCAGCTCTTCGTACATTCTCAGATCTCCCTCTGTAATTACACCCTCCCACCACTCCCTTCAGCTAATACACTGTCGCTAATTCTTCGCAAACGAAGAATTACCTCCATCACACAGCAACGTTTTCACAACCAGCGGGTTTGTTGTGACCACCAGTTCACGGATCGCTGCAGCGAGCGCGAGAGCCCTACCCGCCCGCACAACTCCTAGGCGCCAAGAATGGGGCCTACGATTGGAATAATCAAAATGGGTTTAAAATTCCGTGCAATAACTAAAACCTGGGACGCGCCACAATCATCCAAAGCGTCAGCCTGGGTTATGCAAAACGATAATAATTACATATAGACAAACGTATTTTGATCGAGAAGAGACACAAGAAGGAAAGGAAAGTGTGACGAAGGCAGCCAAGTCCCGGATCATCAACCGGTTTCAACGCTGGAGGATGCGTGCACCGGCATCGCCGATCCGGACGCAGAGAAACGAGGCGAAATAGATGCAGGAGGAGCGTCCCGCATCCCGGACTCATCAAAGCTTTTAGCAGTGTAAAATGTCACGGTCTCCGAATGCGAACCTACCAAAGCCGTAGAATCGGGATTACGAATGCTTTCCATAGAAATGGACAGGACCGAAGATTGGTCGGTGAGCGTGAGTTGGCCGCTCGAATTCAAGTTGTCCTTCTGATCCGCTTGGAACTTGACTCGGATAGGATCCGTGACGCCACTGTTTCCGAGTCTCTTCACAGAAGGAACTGATGGAGTACTGCAAAAATAGATAACATGAGCTCCAATAAATCAGGACGGAGAAACACCGTGAATGAAATACGTACGCGTGCGGTGCTCCATCGGGTGCGGACGACGACGTGCTTATACGTCTGGTGAGTGACTTGTATAGGCGATAATAGTTTTCCCGCGCCTCAGCCGACAAGCCGAACAACGCGAAAAAGATAAACGCGCATGCGACCAGCGACCAGCGAAACATCTCGAGGGATAAGGCCCACCGGGGGTCATTCTTCCATGTAAAGCCTGCGACCTGCTCGACCGCGGAATGGTAACTGTGCATGTTGGCCCAGCCCGTCCAAGGAGTGATACCCGACTTCACATCGAACACGATGTAAAATGTCCCCAACGGAACGGTGCCAAGGATCTCGGTGGTGGAAATGGCCATCAAACGGAGATACTGGCCACCATTATTATGACTAGATATTAAACGCATATGGTTACGTCTGCGCTTATAGAATTCGCAGATGGCCATTACTGAGACTAATGAGCTGAGGTACCAAGAGCGGAGGTAATCGAAGAATATTCACCACAGTAGAATAGGGATACAGCACCGATCACCACGGGCCACGCGAAAACAAGGAAGAAGGCCGGCAGTGTATTCCAGGTACTGCGAAAGGCCCAATATCCTCGAATATGATGTAACGATGCGCCGAAACAATGGACTCTATTGCATCCGTATAAACAACCAGCAGAAGGCGAATGGCTAAACACACTCACGGAGAACCATCTGAAGAACTGGAATGCCAACACCAATCAGCAAATCGATTATAACGATGCGGCGGGCCTCGGAGGTTCCCGCGGTTTTCATACGAGCAATCCTATAGAGCAGGCGATTGATGCAAAGTGAAGAAGCCGATACTGCAACATTGAGCGCGACTTGAATACGGGTTGCTGTGGCGAGGAAAAGTGAACGAATGCTCAAGAGACAACGCATCGAGGGAGTTACAGATATCACAGTATACCGGAGCCCTGTTGATCATGTTCTTGTTCCATACGATCGAGTTGATACATTGCAAGAGGCATCCAAGACCGGTCCAGATCATGAACAAGCAAGTACCCGTATTCCGAGCTACGTTATCATTCTCAGCCTGAGAATGAATACTGAAATCAGGTGAATAGTCGCGCTTTACCTTTAAAGTGCCAGTAGAAGGGAATGGCACATAACACAAAACCAATGAAAGAGAAGGCACTGTAAAGCTCGTTCGGAGAGAGATGCATCGTAGTTCCTGATTGAGCGTAAGAACCAACGGGAACGGGAGCTTTCTTGAGTAGAGTATCGCGCGGTCTAAGACCTTTAAAAAGTGGAAGCGGCACAGCTAGCTACCAGCTACCAGCTACCGGGCACAAAGATTGGCTGTTATAAAACCAAGTTAAGGTGTGTCAGAGTCGGAGCCACGCTCGGAACACAACTGCGATCGCGTTTCTCTTCGCTTCAAGATCACTACCCGTTCCATCAATCCATCAACGTATCAATATATCGACCTCCGACACAAGACAGCTCGAAGCCTGGGCCTTCCCGCCCTCACAGCTTCCTACCCATGCCCCTTTCCCTAACTTCGCACGAATTACGCCCCATTTTTATGTAGGAAAAACGGTGCGCGCGTGCAAAGGAAAACGAGTGTATTAGGCGAGGGAGACGGTGAGGCCCCTTACAGCAACGGGGGATTTGGGTCTAGGACTTGGGATTTGGGACTTGGGGTTGCTTCGGGGATCTCGGAAAGCGACTAGTGTGACAGCGATGTCCAATGTTACATAACATAATATGAGTTTATTTTTGACAGCTTATTTTCAGTGTTTGCCAGAGGGCCCACAAGTTAAGCGGATCCTTGTTGGGTACAGCATTGTATTGCGCTTCATTTTTGTTCCCCACTGACCCACATCCAGACGAACTGCTCTCCCAAGTTCGTTATCTTGTATCAATTCGATCGATCGACGGTAGTATCGTATGCCCTTAAAGTCTGGCAGTACCATCACACATTATATTCGAGGAGGGCTTGCCGAGTTTCTTTCTCCATCGAGAGTCGGGAGGTCTCATCAGCGCAGCGCCTTTCTTGTTGGCACAGCCGCACAGGTACATATACTAGTTGGCCACCAATCACAACAGTCGGTTGCCAAATAGCACAACTACCAGGTTTACTGTATGTTGTGTTGTGCCAAGGATGACAGCGTTCAAGTACACTTCCGCATTCCCACCGTAATTTGATTGGCTGCTGGGGATGGTCCAGTATAATGGCTCAATTATCTCCCAAGTAGCTTCAAGGTCATTCGTTGGCACCCCATTTTACCGTTTTCCATCTCTTTAAAGGGCGAGGGTCACCTTTTCGTGGGTTCATGATAGTTGGAGTTGGAGTCACCGTGATGCATCAGGTAAGTTTAGTTGGTTAGTTCAGAGTTAGAAACTGTTGAATACATACCCCCACACAGTCACAGCCTTTGGCTGGATGAGGTCCATCGTTCACTGTGTGAGTATGTCGTGCGAGCGAATCCCATTTCTTTCCGCTTCCATCCACGAGACCTTTCCTTTCTTCGTTATCACTTCCCTTTTTCTTTTTTTCTTCAGGCAACGACCATCAGCCCGGTCGCTGCCATGCGGCCCCAGTACGCTCTCGACTTTCCAGTCTTTAGTCTCTTAGGCTACCTCGCTAACCATTTTTTTTCCTTTACACTCGACGCAGTGACAATACGCGCAACCACTACCTGCCGTACTGACTTAGATCTCGTAGTAGGAGTTGATCTGTATTTATGGCCGTCCTCCTGCCAGTCTGGAGGAGTGGGGCATCGTGGTAGATCTCGGCGCGTCTTTTCGCCCGTTTTTGCGTTCTCACGCCCAAATCGTTTCCTCTTCCTTTTGACTTCTGCGCCGCCGGCCGCCCATGCTAGCTATCCTCATGGGACTACTGCCTACATCGTCCTCACCGACGTCCCCCCTTTACTTACTTCACCTCTTTCCTCTCTCTCGTATTCTCACTCTTTGGATGGCGATCCCGATCAGCACTCTCTTAGCTGCAACAGGGGCGTGCATAATGTGCAGGCCATAGCCTGAGCGTTGGTAGCAGATCCGGAGTTGGAGTTTGCAAGCCAATTGATCCTCGGACGGAAGAAAGCGGGCAATGTGCAGGGGAACACTATGCGACAAGACATGCACAATTTCTAACAACTTAAAAAAAGTAACAAGCTTCTCAAGTGAAGAGAAGGATAACGAGAGGCAATAACCTTGAAGAAGCGGTTTCCAGTGCCGACAGACTCGTTTCTACACACCGTGATCTACGTTTCCAACAAGACTTCATACATTCTGTATTTGATGCCCCACTCATTTGTGACGTTGCATATATCATGGTCATTCGTCTAGGCTGTTGGATGCAGCTCGAAAGCTGTACGCACTGTTGCGTCGATCCGATCCAACAGAATCGATGCGCCCTGCGCCTGCTTAACCTTCGAAATCGGTTAAGCGCGCCGTAGCGGTCGTAGAAACCAGAGGCAAAATCTACTAGAGTCTGCCATACCGGTGAACATTGTGAGGTGTGAGTCAATCAGCTATCCGAGCCACTCTCCTTCGAGACCGGGAACTGAGCCACTTTGAGTCACATGAAGAGCACGCCCACGGTCAATACGTTTGGCCTTGTCCATCACGGCTGGAAAGCCATGATGGCTTCTAAGTACAGAGTTCAGTGTTCGTGATCCGAGTCCGTGGCTCGGGTTTGACGGTCCTCATCCTGTTGGTTGGTCCGGGATTGGTCAATGGCCAGATCTTACACTTGCAATAACACTCACGACTCGAAAGCTGGTATTCCGTTGGCGATGTCCAATTGCTCCGATCCAATCCATACTGTAGTTGACTTCGTTCGGATGATGAATTCAGATTCGAATATATTATGAGCTGCGCGCTTATTTTGACTTGAGAAGGACACTCCGACACTGTACCGGCCAGACTATATTGACTGTGGACAAAAGAAACGTCAGATCAATCATATCCACTGTGGAATAAATGCCATGTAGTACAGTAACGAAGCTACAACTAAAACACTAAAACATGTCCGGCACTATTCTGTCATGTAACCCTTCAGTCTGGGTTATACAAAATGGTATAAATTACACATAAACATTACAATAGACAAATGAGCGCTTGATTGTGTCCTGCTTGGGATAGAGATCCAACTCATCCAAAAAGGAAGAAAAGCGACGAAGGTAGCCAAATCCTGAATATTCAGACGGTTTCAAGCTTGGATGTGGCGTGCACTGGCATCGTCGATTCGGGCACGCCGAGGAAATGAGGCGGAACAGACGCAGGACAAGTAGTTAACAGAATCGCTGGCGGCGGGGTTGACTGGCACTCGGCATCCTGCATCCCGGGCTCATCAAAGCTTTTGCCAGTGCAAAATGATGACACGGTGCCCGAATGCAAATCTTCCACAGTCGTAGAATCGGAATTACGAATTTTTTCCATTGGAATGGACAGGACCGAAGGTTGGTCGGTGAGTGTGAATGAGACACTCGAATTGTCCTTGTCCCGAGCCGTGTGGACCATGATTCGGATAGGAACCGTGACGCCACCGTTTCCGAGTCTCTTCACAGAAGGGACTGAAGGAGTACTGCGAAAATAGACAACATGAGCCCCAATAAATCAGGACGGAGAAACACCGTGAACGAACTACGTACGGCGCGTGCGGTGCTCCATCGGGTGCGGACGACGACGTGCTTATACGTCTGGTGAGTGACTTGTATAGGCAATAATATTTTTCCCGCGCCTCAACCGACAAGCCGAACAACGCGAAGAAGATAAACGCGCATGCGACCAGCGACCAGCGAGACATCTCGAGGGCCAAAACCGACTCGGGGACACTCTTCCAAATAGAGCCCGCAATCTGTCCGACCTCGGAATAGTGGCTGTGCATGCTGGCCCAGCCCATCCAAGGCCCGATACCCAACTTCACATCGAACACGATGGAAAATGTCGCCAACGGAATGGTGCCAAGGATCCCGGTGGTGGAAATGGCCATCAAACGGAGGTACCGGCGTCCATTATTATGACCAGATATATAACGCGTAAGGTTACGTCTGTGCATATAGAAAGCGCAGATGGACATCACTGTGACTAATGAGCTGAGGTACCAAGAGCGGAGGTAATCTAAGAATATTCACCACAGTAGAATAGGGATACAGCACCGATCGCCACGGGCCACACCAAAACGAGGAAGAAGGTCGGCAGTGTATCCCAGATACTGGGGAAAGGCCCAATATCCTCGAATATGTTATAACGATTCTCCGCAACAACGTACTCTATTTCATCCGCGTAAACAACCAGCAGAAGGCGAATGGCTAAGCACTCACGAAGAACCATCTGAAGAACTGGAATGCCAACACCGATCAGCAAATCGATTATAACGATGCGGCGGTTTTCGGTATCTGTGGTTTCCGCACTTTTCATGGAAGCAACCCTATGGAGCAGACGATTGATGCAAAGTGAAGAAGCCGGTAAGGCAACACCGAGCGCGACTTGAATACGGGTTGCTGTGGTGAGGAAAAGTGAATGAACGCTCAAGAGACAACGCATCGAGGGAGTTACAGATATCACAGTATACCGGAACCCTGTTGATCATGTTCTTGTTCCATACGATCGAGTTGATACACTGCAAGAGGCATCCAAGACCGGTCCAGATCATGAACAAGCAAGTACCCGTATTCCGAGCTACGTTATCATTCTCAGCCTGAGAAAGAATACTGAAATCAGGTGAATAGTTGCGCTTTACCTTTAAAGTGCCAGTAGAAGGGAATGGCACATAACACAAAACCAATAAAAGATAAGGCGCTGAAAAGCTCGTTCGGAAGGAGATGCATCGTGGTTCCCGAATAAGTGTAGGATCCAACGGGAACGGGAGCTTTCTTGAGTAGGGCAGTGTTGTGGATAAGATGGGTGCTGCGAGTGTGGAAGAGTCGTCCAAATAGGTGAAGAGAGAGTGGGAGGGGAAAATGAGAGGGAAAAGAAGTCAATCAGAAAAAGACAGACGCGGGAGAGGGATCGGCCGAGATCGTGTGGACGGCAGTTCCACAGAGCGATCGCCAATGATAGAGAGCACGGAGTGAGACAGGAAAAGAGGGGAGAACTTGATTAGAACCTCCTCAACGAGGAGGGTGGACTTAAATACATATGCGCTACCTATAAGATCTGTATCGTAGAGGCGGTCTCGGAGGTACCGGTGATGGGGATTGAATAGGGTGTATAAGCATATAAATGGAAGGATAAACGAGGGTAAATGAGAGAACATACGGATGCCGCGCAGTAGTGGCTAAGTGTCGGTAAGCGTTGTGCGAGAGTGCGACACTTCCAATGAAATAGGGGCGAAGCGAGAACGTAGTGAGGGCAGAAAGGACTGTAATTGGGACGCGTAGTTCGTATTCGTCTTGTGTCGCGGCTTGAAGGACGTGTTGTGTCGAGCGCGTGGCAATAAGGACAAGAAGAACAAGGTCACGTGATGGCGGGTGGCGAGTCCCGTTCTGTTCCGTTCCGCGCGTAAGTTAGCCCCGACGCACTCCTTATAGTGTGCGATGTAAGACCTTTAATGAAATAGAAGCGGTACTGGCCGCACAGTCAAGGGAACGGCCAGCCACTAGGCACAAAGATCGGCTGTTGTCACGCCGCTGTGCGTTGCGAATGATGGACCTCATCCAGCTAAAGACTGTGGTTGTGTGGAGTGCCATACGACGAGATCTGTGATTCCATCTCGGTTTCATTAATTGTGCGTATCAGTTATACTGACGTAACGAGCTGGGCGGAGCTCAAAAGCCGATTCGCCAGGCTTGGGCTTTTTCAGAATGTAAAGCCCAGCCCACATAATGAGTGGTCTTGAGCTGGGCCAGCTTGGTTGAGGATAAAGCTCCGAAGGACAGAACTCACTGAAATCTCACTGAGCGAACGCGTGCACTCTTACTCCTTGCCGTTTGGGGTCGGTTCGTGGTGATGCTGAGAGGGAAAGCTGTCGAGAAGGAGAGGATGAATCGAGAGGGGGAAGAAGAATCTCAACGCGGAGATGCATGTGTACTCTCCACACCTCGTTTTGCCTCCGAAGTGAATCTACTGCTCGAACCCACTGGCATGATTCAACTTGAACCATGCCAAGTGGTTCAAGCAGAAGTTTCAACTACTTCTGCCCAGTAAAGTATGACCCATAGAGGTACTGTAGATAAGACGGGTGCTGCGAGTGTGGAAGAGTCGTCCATAGAGGGGAAGAGAGAAAGGAATGGGAAAACGAGAGGGAAAAGAGGCTCTCGGCCGAGATCGTGTGGACAGCGGTTCCACCGGACAATTGCCGAGAACTGAAAGGCACGCTAATGAGAAAGGAATGGAAAGAAAGTCAAAACGAGAGGATTAGATGGATCAATGCCCCCTCGACAGGTAGGAGGGCCGTCTTATATACATGAGCGTGTGTCTAGTGTCGGCCGCCTCGGAGGTGGCTACATAAAGGAAAGTCTAAAATGGGATGAAAAGGGAGCGTACGGCTGCTGCGTGGTGGCGACGTTGTGTCTTGTGTCGAACGCGAGGCGATATATAAGAACAACGAGAAGAAAAGGAGAGAAGAAAGAAGAAGAGATATCAACAACAACAACACGTGACGGCGGGCGCCCCGACGCGGAAGTTCCGTTCCGTTCCAATTGGGCCCCTTACAGTACTGTGGTTCATTCTTAGTCGAGCGTAGCCTAGTGAAGAGCTCAAGAATAAGTTTGAATAGCGCAATATGTGAGAGAGGAAAAGAAAAAGAAAAATGGTCAAGACTGACAAGTAGCTGTCACCCAGTGCGTACCAGAGCTTTACAAAACCCGTTGACACTTGCAAGGAGAACCGGATCTTGGGCGTTTCCAGATTCGAAACACGGGAGCAAAAATCCTAGTACAGTACTGTAAGCCACTGTAAGTGGGAGAGAAGCAGCTCGGATCTAAATTCTGACAATTTAATACTTCCTTGGAGGGAGAGAGAAAACCGAGGATACAGTACTAGTATCAGTACTGTATTTTATATCGTCAGTTGCCAGAAACATTTATTCTTATCTGCTGCGCCATGGAGTGCCATTCCCGAACGCGATCCATCCAGGTACGCACACCATATCGAGTGGAACCAGACCGACACCAAGCTGCATATTACTGTCTTTCCCCCTCTGCTCTGGTCTGAGAAGAGACAGTTACGTGGCTGTATCAATCGTGGGAGAGGGACAGTCGTTGGTCGTTCTATACTTGCCATTAATTGAGACAGAAACGATCACAAGCAGAAGTACACTGTACGTCATTCTAAACGAAGTTTGCAATCGTTTCACTTTCTTTCTTCCGAGTCGACCGCGGGGGTGTCGACAACTCTAATAGACTTTTGCATTCAAAAAACGTCATTGTTATAATTATACATGCCCTAATAATGCAACGGCGGGGGGTGAGCATATGGTTCAATTTCTCCTCTCTGCATTGCATGATTTCGGCAGACTTCCGAATCGAGGGGGTTTTGCCGTCGCTACGACTGTTGAATTATTTTGTCACGAGAAAGAGAGAGGGGAAGTGAAAAGAAAACCAATTCAGATTGAGTCAAACAACCAACTCAAAAAAAAAAAAAAAATTCGGGGAGGAGAGAAAAAACAACGTACCGATGACTTTCTCAAACATGTTCTCCCTCCCGCCGTGTCGTCGCTTCTTCCGCCAATACTGCCTGAACGGCTTCTATCACCTGAGCGTGGACCTCCTTCCTCGCAGCAACCACACCATAATTCGTACCAAGCGTGCGCCCCAGTCCAAAATCGAGCGGACGCCCACGATAATCCGTGATGATTCCTCCAGCTTCTTCAACGAGGAGCGATCCGCTAGCATGGTCCTTCACAAACCAATAAAAACACATAAACACACACGCACACACCCACATGTGAATTTTACTGAATCCGTAAAACGTAAAAAAAACGCACCCAGATCTTTTCCTCGTACCCACCAGACTCGCCACCCCGTCCGCCACCCGCAACAGGCAATCGCAAATAGACGCCCCCACCTCCATCACCGCGCACAAGCGCAGCATACTTGGCCTGCGAGTCCATGCGCACAGATCCAGCCCGCACGCCCAGACGCGCCGCGACGCGCGCGCTGGTGTCTAGCGCCGCATGCGCCTTTTCGACCGATTCGAGAAAGGAGAGCTCGTGTAGCGCCAGATGGGGCATATGCATGTTTAACAGGGAACCGGAGGTGGTGGCGGTGGCGGAAGGAGGCTGAGGCGGCGTCGTTGGAATGAGGAGGGGTAGTTGGTGCGTGCCGTGCCCGCGCACGGCGACGAACAGTACGCCTGTACCTCCGGGGCCCGGGTTTGCGCCGGTGCCGTCTGAGGTGCCGCTGGTGCTTGTGCTCTGGTATGACGATGGAGATGGAGATGGGATCGAAGGAAGGTTAGGGCAACCTATAACGCCTAGCTCGACTCGCGCATCGACCAACAGCGCAAGACACACAGCGTATTGCCCGCCTCGCAAGAACCCCTTGGTCCCATCAATCGGATCAAGTGTCCACATACCTGTACAAACGTACAAACGGTACCACAAGTGTACAATGTTAGTAGTGGTATTAAGTATCATCAATGACAATAATAATAATAAAGGAAATGGGACGCACGTCCAGAACGTCCACCGTCATGGTTGCCTCTATCAATAGCCTTCAAAAGCGCATCGGCGCCCCATCGCCTTCCAAGACCCCACTCAGCCCGCTCACCGTCTTCACTACCGCCAATGTCGGAATCGGCTGACGACGATGAAGAAGAGGGAGGATGGGAAGCGGGACGGGGTGGTTGGGCCAAGATATCGTCGGCGAGCTGGACGACACGCGCACAGAGCGCCTGGCTCGCTTCATTATTCGGTTTGCATAGATCCGTAGCGTCTTCTTCGCCTACGATAGGATCATCCGGGAAGGCTTGTGAGAGTATAGTGTTGATAACAGCTTGTGCAGAATAGTCCGCCACTTTTTTTTATTTTTTATTTCGAAAGGGAAAGGGAAAGGAAAGCGTTAGCCCCAAGCACCCGAGTTACGACCGACCGACCATCACGGTCTGTTGTTTCATGGCGCACCAGTTACGGGGCTGTTGTCGCCCTTGACGAGCGTCTCTCCTGCGACGACCTTGTTGAAGATCGCCGTGGTTAGCGCGCATGCTCGACGAACGGCTGCGATGGCCACTTGCTGCTCAAGAGCGAATGGTACAGGCATGATATGATGGAGCAAAGATAACAAATTTCACACTCGACAACAAATAGACATCAACTCAACTCAACTTTCCAGGTTCAACAACACGTCAAATACATATAATGCGCTCACTGCCAAACACCCCCCTCCCTCCTCGATCTCTCCAAGACAAAAAAAAACTAAAAGGAATAGAAAAGAAAAGACGCAGACCGAATGTGTTTGTACAGACACGAGCACGATCTGAGCAAGCGAAAGACGAGGAACTGAAAAAAAGGTGCAAAAAACTGTGTAAAAAAAGAGAGCAGATTGCTTGCTATTTGAACAATTGCATGAGTAAAGCCAGGACGATGGGTGGGTGGGTAATTAAAAGTGACACAGATGCGAGCTACGTACGATGCACAAACGGGGGGGAAGAAAATGCACGACAGAAACGAACGGGAAGCGGACAACAGGGTAGTAGTAGGGGTAACACATGGGTAACTTAGAACATCTATCCTCGGTAATTGGCAAAATATGGGTGCACGAGCGCACGTTTTGCGGAGATGCGACGAGCACTGTCATATGCAAGTGTTTGCTGTATGGAAATTACATTCAGCCACCATCAGAAAAAAAAACAAGTCATCGTACCTTGAGTAGGTCAATTCCAGCCGCGTCTAGATACGGAACCTGCTCGCCGAGATTCTGTGCTGACCACTGTGGGAACGTAGGCTTGTAGTCTGGCAACTGCTTGACACCGGGCCACGACTCCTCACTTGGCGTGCCCAGTACACTGCGTATCAAATTATCAGAATCATCATCAACGAACCAAGACAAATGAGGACGGTCGCGCTCCCACACTATGTGTGGCAAGGAGATTTAACTGACCGAAAGATCTTGAAGATTTGGTCAATTTCCGAATCACCTGGAAAGAGTGGGATGCCCCGCATGACCATCTCAGCAAAAATGCACCCGACCGACCACATGTCGATAGCGGTCGAATAGTGACGTGAGCCAAGTAGCACCTCTGGCGCGCGATACCACAGCGTGACCACCTATCCCCAAAAAAAAATTCCGATTCGTCGTTATATCCGTAGCTCCAGCAGGAAATGAAAAATAAATTATACGAACCTCGTGGGTGTAAGTGCGCATGGGAATTCCGAACGCACGCGCGAGCCCAAAATCAGCTAGCTTGAGATTGTTTCTTTTGTCGATGAGGAGATTTTGCGGTTTGAGGTCGCGATGCAGGATCCGATGCGAGTGGCAGTACAATAGCCCCGAGGTCAGCTGGTGTGTAAATTTCTGTTCCGCGTCGCAACCATCACGAAGACGACCAACGACAAATAGACCATTAGCACCCAGAGAACAAGGGGGGAAAACGGGGGAAAATGAAAAAGAGAATGCCGCCACATCCGGCACACATAGGAACTCAGCAGGCAATGCCTCCGTAATACCGGGGGAATATGCGCTCCGAGTGGACCGGCATGTCTAAATTCGGCGTGCCGGACACGGCGCGTGGATCACGTGATACACGCGCCATCTGAATCACAAAATCGATTTCCAGTCCCGAATCTTTGGGTTTCGGAATCAAAAAACCGTTGGCAGGTTGAGGCGAGGCAACCGTGCCGTTGCGAGCGCTGATCGCGCGGTCATATTGGGCGCAAATGTGGACGCGTTATTTGCGTACAGGCCCGCGGAGGATAGGGAGAAAAAAAAAGAGGGAGAGTGTAAGAGAGAGATAAAGATCATTCATTACCTGGCAAAGGTCAAGCGAGATGGGCTCGCCTTGTGAATTTCCAGCCTCCATGTAGCGCTTTAGGTCGACATCGAGAAATTCAAACACGAGGTAGAGTTTCTGATCCGCATGGACGATATCCAATAGCCTGGCGGATATTTCAGTTCGTCAATCACAACCCTTCCTGCTGCGGATGGATGGATGCCTCGCATAATTTGCGAATTGGGGCGGGGGCGGCAAGCGGTGCGTTACGTACCGAACGATATTGTCATCTTTGAGCTCCTTGAGTAGCGAGATCTCGCGGATGGCGGTGCTCGGTACGCCCTCATCCTCCGCCTCCAGCCGGATCTTCTTGAGCGCGACGATTTGGTTCGTGCTGACGTCACGCGCCTTGTACACGACGCCATACGTGCCTGTGGTGTGTGTGTGTATGTGTATGTGTGCGTGTGTGCGCATGCGATAATCACAACACAACCATACCAAGCGTCACCCCGTCAGCGCCGCTGGCTCTCGATATGAAGTCTGGGGTAACGCGCAGAAGAACGCACCTTCGCCTGTACGTCCAGTGTGAGCAATTGTGCGGGGGGAAAAGGCAAAAAAAAAACCTGAACGCACCGACTTTCTCTATCTTAGCGTAGCTGCACGCCAGCGAAAGGGTTGCCACCGCGGGCGCGGAATTTGGATAATAGTAAGCGTGAAGGCTCTATAGAGAGCGAAGATGGTGAGCTGGCTGGCTCTACGCACCGATCCATGTTTCAGACTTTGTAGATAGACAAATCCTTGCGTGACGTGTGCGTGTGAGTGTGCGAGTAGCGAGTGCGCGCGCGTGGGTAAAGACGCGTAAGATGAAAGTTGTGTGCGTGTGTGTGTGTGCGTGCGTGCGCGTAAGGTAAAGTGTGTGGCAGCAAACACTAAACCGCAAAGAGGGGAATTATATTAGTTTTCCTTTGTCCGGCCTTGTACCTTTGGGGGATCGTGCGCTCGTTGTGGATTGCAGCGTGTGACCGCGGATTTCGATGTATTGATCTTGAAACACTACGTAGTTATCGTTGTGTGAGCCCTGAGCTATATATGATGCGACTGCGGAAGACCAAAGACGTAGGGTGGAGGATAAAAGAGGGAAGGGGGGAGGAGAATATGGCACAAGGTAAACAAAGGAAGGTCGAACCCCTTTATAAAAGGTTTGCGATGGGGACCTTTGGGAGTGGGAGATGGAGAGATGACCGATTGTGCTTTGGGGGTTTTTGTGTGTGTTGGGAAATAATTCATGCAACCCTGAGATTACCTAAGACTAATTGGCATTTGCATTTTGCCATCGCAAATCGCCCATCATGCGAGCCCAAACTCAAACCGGATCGTGACCGCCACACCGCCCGCCGCGAAGTTGCTTCGTTGGGTAATGATAAAGGGACTACGGACGGACTTTTTGGTGGGCAGAAATACTCGCATAGTTTATTAAAATTTCCCGAGAAGCTAAAGCGACGGGACACGGACGGACATTGCACACATCGTGCAATGTAACTGACAAGGTTGACAAGCGCGAGTATATTGCAGTATCGCGTTTCGGATGCGAGCCTTCCATGCGCGCAAATGTACGTGTATACGTACTATATGTAAATCTCTATTCTTTATCCAGTCGGACAATCCCTATTTCCTTCCATCCTCGGAGCGCCCATCGCGAGCACACTATCCATACTACTATCATAGGCAACTTCACCTCCCTCTTTTTCATTTCATTCTCACACACAACGCAACACACACACAACCCAGACGCGGGGGCCACCCGAGGGAAATTGGCCGGCCGGTTCGTAAGCTGGAACGAGTCACGGAACAGTGGCGCGTGGCGCCGCGCTCGCTGTTTCGGTTCCCAAAGGTACCGTAGCGAGCGGCATGAACACATTATTGTATACAGTAGCGTAGAAATTCGATGACCTGCCCTGAGTATATCCACTCGGAACGCCCGCATTATAACGATACAGTATCATAAATGTCATCTTCAATCTTTCTATGATGATGCATTATACTAACTTATTATACGCAAAACACGATCGGCCATTGTAAGTCCGGTATACTATACTAAAGTGCGGTGTCTTATCATGTCTCTCCAACTGGAGAAGCTAGTCCGCAAGAGGCATGATGGAATACACAAGACCTAACTCGCTTCCCAGCCCTACTGTAGCTCACCCCGCGGAGAAAGGTGATATCAGACCAAGGCACGAGCGCGCGTGCCACATATCATAAGTCTTCTGATATTCTTGGGATTACACTAAACGTACAAGAGACACACCCTGCTCCACCAATCACCTCCGGGCAGTGATCACTCCCCCATCATCAGTGCTGGCTGCTCCAACACGTGTCATGCAGGTCGTGGCCAGGTCGGCTCAGTCGGCCGTGGCTGCATCAGGTCGATATACTGCCCGGGTATTGGATCTTCACCTACAACACGTGCTCGTTAGTACGGCGCTTGGACCGATTTTAAATAAGAGATAAAAATCGCAATTTAATGTAGAGAGGTGAGGCATCCCCTCTTCATTTTCCGTCCATGGCTTCCAAGCGAACGTGACACACAATCAGATCAGCCAAGGAAACCAAAAGGGGATACAGTACACCGAACAAACCACGTCGACTCCTGTCGTAGTACAACGTGCCGCCAGGCATTCCGTTCCCGATGTGGCGTGACAGACGGAACGCGGAAGGGCATTATGAGATGATGGACGCACTCTTGTCGATGATATTTAGCTCCCCACCATCGTCTTCCTCCTCCTCTTCCTCATCGGGGTTCCAACGGTCTCGCGCTGCAAAGTTGGGGTCACTTGCTCGGTCCACTGAGAGGTCAGCTAGCATCCGCGCCGTAGAGTCATCTTTTTGTTTTTGCAGTGTCGCTTCCCGCTGAGCACGTACGCGCGCAAGTTCGGGGAGATATTCCCTGTGCGCAGAAGTCGGGCAAGTCAAATGACCAGTAGCAGAGAGAAACACAAGTGTATGGACCTTTCGTATTCCTCACGCGAAGCCTCTACAGCTTGGAAGAAGTCGGCGACACCATCACCCGTCATACTGGATACGCCGACTGACTGGGAAAGTGAGGTCTGAAGGCTAAACGAAAAACCACGAGGACCAACCTTGAGGTGCTTGTAAAACTCATCCAGGACAAGGCTCATGCTGTTCATGAGACTGTTCATGTACGTCGGTGCGCCATCGTCATCGGTTGTGCTTTGATGTGTTGCAAGCGCTTCCTGGAATACTTCGAAATCTTGCATCCACTCGAGTGCAAAGTCGTGCGGCTGAACATCAGTCTTGTTGAAGACGATTATGAATGGAAGCTTGGTCTTGTAGAGGATACTAAGAAGCGAATATGAGTCCTGCTCAGGATGGGGCAAGTGGGCTGCAAATCCAAAGAAACACAGATCTCTGGATGGCGAAGAAACCTCCCAGCAAAGCGATGCAAAAATGAAGCGGAGATGACAACATACCTGCACGCATATAGCATATTTGACATGAACGTCGCTGGCGCGACGGTACGGGGTGTGTCTACAATGTATGCGACCACAGTCGGGAGTGCAGAGGCAACGGCATCTGTAATAATTGCGCCGGACGCTGACCAGGTGAAGATCTCGATCTGACCGGGTGTATCAATAATCACATAACTGGACAGATGCGCGCCCGTAAGAGTTGACTCGATACAGATAAAGAAATGACCGCTTACTCTACGTTTTCGGCGCGCTTTTCGACAAGGTCCAGGACTTGGTCAAATTTTGTGGTAAAGAGATTGAGGGCAGTGAGGATGGCACCGTTGGGCCCTAGATTGTACCTTGGAGGGACGAGCTCAGCGGAGAGTGCAGAGTGGAACTGCGACTGCGCACTGCCTCATAACTTGGTGGTAGTCTACCGTGTCTCGGATGTCGATGTTGGGCTCGTACGAGATGTTCGTTACGGCAGGGTCCAGATTGACGACATAAGGGGGAGCGGGGGGTGAGAGTGCATGGAGATGAGCATTAAGTCTGTGTACGAAAGTTGACTTTCCAGAGCCAGCCATTCCAATGGCGATGATGCAGACAGGTTTTCTAGTGGTGGCCCCCTCAGCCATGGGAGTAGTATGAAGAGTGTGACTAGCCGTGACAAGAAATTGAGACTCCGAGGGCAGCGATAAAGGGGACTCGGTCGACCAGCCCACTGGCAGGAGTGCTCTGCTTTCCCTTCTCTGCCTTGCGCCCTTGCTCTCAAGCCACGACAATCACCTTTCCGCCCTCGACATGGACGAAGATATCCAGTTTCTCGGTATCGTTTCCCCCATTTCTTCCAACAAACCATCGTATCCACACCCTACTAACCCTTCAATGAGCCCCCCCGTCTCGGGTGCGTCCATGGCTGTGCACGCTGATGACGCCAATAGCCCTGTCCTAACATACCCCCTCATAGGGATAATGCTCGTCATTCCAAAGTCGGGCGACGAACCTACCCAGACCCTACGATTCATTAAATCTCGCTCGGCCATCGTCCACATCGGTCGAGCCTCTTCCTCTCTCCCAGACGCAGACAAGTCACCCGATAGTGTCCAGTTTCGCTGTCCCGTTATAAGCCGCCGACATGCAAAGCTCATGTTCTCCTCTGGACACGTATGTGCTCTTATTCTTGTCACATGTGCCATCCTATTATGACTCATCCACACATGTACAGGTGTACATCGTGGACTTGCATTCCCATCATGGCACCCACCTTCTCAGGCGGGATGAGATTGTCTCTCGCCCTATTGTTCCCGATGTCCCGATCGCGCTCCAGGACGGCGATACCCTGACCTTTGGCAAGGCCGTCGGCAAAGAACCCTTCAGTGTTTCCCCTGTAACCGCCAACGTCATGCTCATTTACGACACCGAGGCTGTACAGAGCCCTACAGTTTCACAGCCGATTATTTCACTTGTCGACTCTCCCTCTCTCCCTACTACCCCCATCAAGGGCAAGGAAGCCGAGGCTCCAAAGTCACCTAATGCCGGGCGCTACGGTCTCTTCGGCCCGCATTTTTCCCCTTCCCCTTCCTGCCAATCCTCTCCCAGATCCTCGGATGAGGATTTCTCCCCGAGTGACCCCGACTGTGAGGAAGATGAAGACGAAGACGAAGATGATTATCTTGACCCGCCGGAGGAGTATCCCAGTATGCCCTTCGCTGGCCATGGTCAAGCCCAGGGCCCGAGCGCCTGTTACGCTTCTCTGCCGTCCCTTCATGGCCTCGGCCTGCTCGCCTCGCGCCATGTGATGCATCACGCCCCTCCTACGCATATCCCTCTACACGCCTCGCACACGCCCTTGAACATGCACACCCAAATGCCTCCATCTCTGGCCCCCGAGCGTAGGTCTTTCATCGACCCGTGGTTGTTTGATTGCTCCCAGAGAGTTACTGCCCAAGATCCAGCGAACGTGAGCCTCGGAACTGCCGATGACTCCATGGACATCTCCCGTCCGGCCTCTCCACCCGTGGCAAACGCCTTGCATCACGTCCCCGATGTAGTCATCGAGGAGGCCTTTGTGTCTGTCGCCCAGACAGAGGCACATGTCAATGCGAACGCCGAAGAGCCATTGGTCGTGGGAGCTTATCCCGGTTCGCCGGTTCGCAGTGCCATCGTGTCGCCTTGGGAGGATGCGGAGGAAATACCCCATCCCGGGCCACGACAACAACACCAGTCCATGTCCCAGCCGCAAGGGCAATTAGACTGTGGCGCACCTGCGGCTGAGGAAAGGACTGGCCCGTCATCCGTCATAGTAGAAGCCTCCGAGGGTTCCGAGAAACTCGCTGAAGATGTTGCCTCGGACGTTGATGCGGATGGCGAAGCTGATGTTGACCCCACTCCTGCTGCTGCCGCTGTTTCAGCACCTGCACCGGTTCCTCTTGAGCGGGCGCCGTATGTTATGCCAGCGGTCAATGTTGTTCCCCAGCTGTTCCCTGCTCCGGCCGGTGTTAGCACCAATGCCGCCGCCAGCACGACCATCGACGCACGCCTTACTTCGCTTGACAAGGCGCTCGTCAATCTTTGGGTGCGTAACCCGCTTCTGTTTGTTTTCTTCTTCCGTATGCTCACACTTGTCCCAACAGGGTAACGTCCTGCGTATGCAGATCGCGCACCGCAAGACACAAACTGACCACAAGATGCTCTCTGACCGCACCGATGCACTCGCGGCTCGTGTTGATGCAGTACAGGCCGACCTTCACGGCGCCATGCGTGGTGACGGTGAGGTAGACGCGCTCAGATCTCGGGTGCAGGCGGCCGAGGACTTGCTCTCTCAGCTGCAAGGTCGCTTGTCAGCAACGGAGGTGGCACTCGTTGATGCGAGGGTGCAGGCGGAAGCGCAGGAGGCGGAGCGGGCTGCTGCTGTTGCTGTTGCCGCTGCTGCTCGAATGGTCACATCTGAGGTAAGTCCACATATGCACGCGCCCAGTGCGCTGTGCGCTCATTCGGTGCAGTCGGATGCTGCTTCTCTGACAACGACGACCGTGCAAACGCGCAAGCGCAAGCGCGCCACCGACGATGACGCTGACGATGACGAAAGCAATGTCACTGAGGGCTCCGAGCGAGCATACAGTCGAAAGGTTCCAGTAACGAGGAAGCGAACCCGTCGATGCGCACGCGTGGCAGTGCAAACAACAGCGGCTGTTGTCGTCGGTGCTGTAGCCGCATGGTCCGCTCTTGCGTTTGTGTGAGATGTAATGGTGTTTCGATGTTGTCGCTGTACTTTTTTTGGGTGAGTAGATTCCCCCATCAACCGCATCTCTTTCGATCAGGCCCTGGCTCTCAGAAGTCCAGGACACTACCATTTTCTTCTTCCTTCGTTCTTTTTTGTTCTTGAGGGATTTGTGGTGATGCAGGCGCAGTTCAGCAAACGGCCTATGAATTCTGCGTATGTGTATGTATAATTCTGTGCAATGTACGGAAGACGAAAGACTAGTAGTTACAGTATGTAAAAGAGAAAGAGAAAATAAGAAAAGAAATAAAAGTTGTTTGTATCGTCTCCTCTCTCTCGAGTTTGTTTTTGGCAAGTGGTGCGGGTGGATACCATATGATCTCATTTCGACTAACTCCTCGGACCCTCTCAAGATCTCCTATTGGTATTCATCATGACAGCTGGAATGTACGTTCCTTAATATTCTATCGTCTAAATAATAACCTCATATCACCGTGGACAGTCTGGACGTATGTTCTCTCGTATTGGTGCGTGCTCGTTACCCCTATACGCATCCTAGTCATACGGTATGCTCATTACCTATTCTTCCCATGGCGCAACGACATGACGGATCCAGACGAGCGCGTTCTTCATAGGTGTCATATTAGGCACGGCGCTCGTCGCTCGGAAATGTCAAGCGCTTATCGACGCCACCAAAGCCTCGTGCGTTCCCCTTTTGATTCATCCCGTTTTGCCATACTCGGTTACTCAACATTCATTTTGCTGATTTGATTAGGTTGGAAGAACGTGGATGGATTGTAGATGGTGCTCATTCATCCTCTTCCTCTTCTTCGCAGCGGGAAGATGGAACGGGTAGTGTTGTGGTGGTCAAGATGAGTAAGAAGAAGAAGATGGATCATGAACGGTATTTGGACGCTACGCAACGGTACGTTTGCGTTACCCCATCCAATCCTTTTTTTTTTTTTTCGTTTCCTGTCCATATCTCATTTTCGCTCCCGCGCGCGCGCGCGTGTGTGTGTGTTTTTTTTTTTTTTTATAAAGGGGAGTCATCAAGGCTTTAAACGCCTCGACCTTTGGCGCTCCTTCGAGTCAGAATCGGATTCAGATTCAGACGACGGCAAATGCCAGCGGGCCATCCTCGTTGTCCTCGATGGCCTCGTTTGCTGGTTCAACATTTACACATTTTCGATCCCAGCTATTACTGCCACCGTTTGCACCGGCACCGACACCGACACCGACACCGACACCGACGTCACCACCTGCACCACAGCCGGACCGGCTCCGACGAGTCGAGTCTGCTGCTAGTGGTGGGCAGGGCAGGTCAGTGCTGGCAAGTAGTAGCTTGGGCGCGGTGCCGGTGTCACCAGTGTCAGCACTGGCAGTGATGGTGATCCGGCTCCGAGTCAAGGTGGTGGTACTCGTGATTCTCTCTATGATATGGCCGATAGGTTGTCAGCGTGGCCATCGGAGAAAGTCGAGAAAGTGAAGCGCTTGAGAGATCAATTCTTGTCCAAGGTTTGATTTGCGGTGTATGCCCTAGTATACTCGATCTAGTTGTACGATAAGGATCATCTACCCATGACTCCCATATTTTTATCTTATTCGGTAAATTACTATTGATCAATGCCAGCTCAGCGCAGGTCTAAATCATGGTGATGAATGGAATGGAAGAATAAAATCTTGTGTTTGAATGACAGAATGTCATCTAAACTCAAGCTTCTATAATACACGGCAGATGTACAATCTAGTTAGGGGTTCAATTGAAAGAAAAGATTCGCGCCTTGAGTTTCGTATACACACCTACTCTCCAGCCAGCCCGCAACCAGCCAGCTACCTCATCAAGCGTCAACGTGTCAACTGTCAATCTGCATCCGTCCAACCCCTCCAGAGGTCTTGTGCAGCAGCAGCGTGCGCTCACGCTTCCTCCGCGCTAGCCGTTCAGCGCGCCGACTGCGCACAGCGACTGCCGCGGTGGGGAGCGAGGCGCTACGCACGGCAATACGACGTAGACGTTTCGGCACCCGCCTCATCTCGGTCCTCTCAATCTCGGTCTCTTCTAGATCCGCCGCCGGTCCTGAGGTGGTCCTGTCTGGTGAGTGAGCGCGTTTGCGTTTGCGTCTGTTAAGTTATGTCGGGGACGTGGTGGTCCAACTGTCCGATAAACATTTTTTACTGCTTCACGACGGGGGTTAAGGTTGGATGGAACACGCACAATGTGCCGATGTTATTGGCGTCATCGTCAACTATCATTCCGCCGTCTGCGGTCGTCGTCGCTCCCTCCGCGTCGTCCTCAACCTCCATACCCATCGCGTCAGCGGCTAACTCCGACTCGGGCTCGGTGTCCATCGCTTCCGCATCCGCTTCACCGAACAGGCCTTCCAGCACGAATGGCGTGCCGAGTGCATTCACAATCTGTGATTGGCCCGTCGTCTCGGCGCCTGGTGCAACTTGGCCACCACTACCGGGGACTATCGAGGGTATATGCGCGGCGTGCAGCACGGGCGGTTCGGAGAAGAATGGTATTTTTTGGTGGTTCCAGTCGACGAGGACTTGACGCGCCGCAGAGAGGATGTCGGGGGTGCCACCCTACGTGGAAAAAAAAAATCGATTTTTTGAGTTTATAGGAGAGAAGAGAAGGGGAGAGACGGACTTTGAGGAGGCGTCCTGTACTCAGCGCGAGCATGGTCAAAAATTCGAGCGTCGAGGTGAACGTGGGTAGGTTATAGATTTTCATCAATCTTTCAGTTTGCGTCCGTGCAAGGATCTCCTCGACTGGTGACAATCCTGAGATGAGATCGCGAAGAGGAGCAGAGAGAGGATGCACACCCACCTACGGAGATTGGGTCGTCGACGTCTTCGGGTTTGACTACGTTGCGCAGGAGAACTGACGATTCCTTCTGGCCTTGGATGCTGTCATCGTCTTCGAATATAACGCCTGGGGAGTCGACAATCCGCAGGCCGCGCTCGAGTTGAACTGACTGCAATTCCTTCGTGTGTCCCGGCTGCGCCGCAACGGCACACGCCTTCACCACGACGATGCACGCGTCGTCAAAAATGGAAGATAAAAAGTTCCCAGGGAAACACGACGACGCACCTTGGACCGTTTGAGCGTGTTGATCAAACTACTTTTGCCGACGTTGGGGAAGCCGACGACGCCGACGGTGACGCTCTGCGCCGCGCTCGGTTTGTACGCCTTGAGGAGGCGGAGCAGTGCCGGGGCCGTGCCAGATGCCAGGTTCGTACGTTGATGCGAACCTGCAGAGCGGAATGGGAGCGTCGGAGTTGTGTGGCGGAGGTGTTTGAGCCATGCCTGGGCGTTCTCGCGCGGCACCAGGTCTACGTTACAACGTTATGGTTGGATATCGATGATCATTGGAGAAAGAATGGGGCTTTACGCACCGATTTTGTTGAGCACAAAAACGAGACGCTTGCCCTCAGCTTCGCGCCTACGTACCTCTTCCTCTACCAGTCGGCTACGACACCCAGCTGGGTCACGCGCGTCGAGCACAAGGAGGATGACATCGGCCTCGTCGACGACTTTGTGCAGCATGCGGATGTAGTATCTCCGCTGCTGTTCCTTCGTCTTGTTGGCAGCTGCAGAGGTCGAGTCGGGTAAGGCAGACAAGATGTCGTTAGCCGATACGGACTCTGCGAGCTGGGCTAGTGAAGAGAGAGTCGGCTCGGACGCCATCATGGCATCTTCATTCAGGGGGACTTGTGGGGGAGACTGAGATGGAGAATGTGGTTAATCAAAGGCAGGTGCCGGAACGATAGGGGGACATACAGAACGTCTGCGTTGCTTTTCTGCGCTGCGAACCTTGAGATTTGGCAGGCGCGGTACACCTGGGTCTTTTTTCAGTTCTGTGGGGATAGTTGTGAGAAATTTGACTGCACGAGAATATCGACCGCAAGGGGCGCACTCGATTTGAGAGGGACGTTTGGCTTTTTTGTATCTGCAGAGATGTTACGTGGGCTGGACGATGAGAACGGCGAATTCGCTTACTGTTCCTTCCCATTGCTGGTTTGCAGTTGCAGTGATGGTTGTGGGGAAGATGATTAGATTGAGTGGATTTATAGTAAATTGAAAAACGCCACAAAAGGCAGGCCGCATCCAGGAACGACAATGGCGTATTTTATCAGTCCTCCTCCGTTGTCGGCAACAGCGACGCAGCCAGACGGAGCCAGTGACCAGTAGAACTCGGGCCGGACAAGGTTCGCTGTCGAGTTCATTCATGGCGCCTCTGCCGCCCCGTCGTCGTCTTTCCTACGGCATTCCCTTTCCTCCCTCTACAGCCCCCGTTCCTCGTCTGTGGTTGCCCCCGCTTGGCCAAGATAGACAAGGCTCAATCAACCCCATCGTGATCCCCAACTCTGCACAACATCCCGAGTCTACTCTCCACCCTCCAAGCGAAAACGAACCGCGTCACCGCCTTGGCATCTCTGCCCTCGCGCTCGACACTACCACCCAGCTCGTCGGCCGCCCTTCCCCCGAAGGTATTCTCTACACGGGCGCCCGCGATGGTCTCGTCATAGCTTGGGACCTCAATATTCCCATGAGGAAGCGTGTCCACAACGATCACGTTACCCAGAATAGCAGTTCCCGTTGGGAACTCCTCACTGGCTGGGTCGATCCCATTGTTGATGATGTACCTAGCGAGGACCAGGAACTCCGCAGTGATGGCGATATCCTTGGCGAGGTCCGGGGTAGTTCTAGACGGCGCAGGATGAGCGGTGCTGCAGCTACCGGCGGGTGCATCCCGTTTGAACATGAATGGGAACCAGACGTAGATGTTTTCCGTCCGGGCCAGGTGCGTCATCCATTGTGTGCTTTGTGCCTTCTCAATCAACCCTCTGTTTTCAAGCCTTCCACGTTCCGTCAGGCCGCGCAGATACATTCGGACTGGGTGAATGACATCTTGTTGTGCAATCAGAACCAGACGCGTCTGTCATCTTCTCTCGCTCAAGGTCGTCACTGACTTGTCTTGAGCAGTCGTATCTGCGTCATCCGATGGTACTGTCAAGGCCTGGAGCCCCCACTCCACACCCTTATCTGACCCCGTCACTGTCGGTAGCCATGCCGACTACGTGCGATGTCTCGCCACAGGTAAGCAAGTTCAACTCTTGGCCCTCTTCATTCACGCGTTACGTTTCAGCCGAGATCAAGGCTGGGTCGCATCTGGCTCTTTTGATCGCACCATCAAGCTTTGGGATCTCTCCCGTGCCTCGCAGGCAGCAACAGCGCCTCCCATCATGACCTTCACGCCCCCAGAATCATCTGGCGCCAAGTCGTCAATATATGCTCTCGCGGTCGATCCACAAGGGCATACGATTGTGTCTGGGGGTCCGGAGCGTGTCATCCGCATGTGGGATCCTCGTGCGAGCAAGCGCATTGGGAAACTCGTCGGTCACACCGACAATATTCGCGCGGTCCTGCTATCAGAAGATTCGAGATGTGTGCGTTGTTCTATCTCTCCCCCTGATTTACGTCCTCATTTCCTGCATAAACAGCTCCTTACCGCCTCTGCTGATGGTATGTCGGCTTCCCACGTAAAGGCCAAGGTCTCACTCATCACGGGACAGCCTCGATCAAGCTCTGGTCTCTCACCTCGCAGCGTTGCCTGCATACATTTACACACCATACCGACTCTGTCTGGGCGCTCTATTCATCGCATCCGTCTCTCGAGATCTTCTACTCGGGTGACAAGTCTGGCTTTGTTGCCAAGACCGATGTTGAGGGCTGCCCTCAAATATCGGAGGGAGAGTGTGCGCTCGTTTGCCAGGACGTCGCACCGCCAGCTGAGGGCGTGAACAAGCTTATCGCTCTCGACGACACGCTTGTGTGGACAGCGAGTGGAAGCTCGAGTTTGCGGCGCTGGCGTGCACCGTCTCGTCGCGCAGTCCGCGCCACCGCCTCAATTATCGAGCCAGCCTGCGGCATCGCACACATCGTCGCGCCTCCGCTTGTCACGTAGCACAGATTTACCCCCAAGGTCCATCACTCTCGACTACCCATCGTCTTCACCATCACACCGCCAGCCTTCCCGGCATACAGGTTCCATGAGCGCTACGTCTTCACCGACCTTGGAACCACCTCTATCAACATCCGGCTTGGATGAGGTGACGGGAGAGGGTGAAACGACGACTTGGTTTGGCTTGCCCTTTGATTCCTTAGTCCATCTCGCATCGCCGCTGAGCGACCCATTCACACCTTTCTCGCCTGTCTATCGTGGACGCGGCGCCGGTGCTGATGCAGACGTCGCGACTCTATACTCCGCCGCATCCCTCATGTCCGTTTCCCCGCGCCCGTTAGTCCTGCGCTCACCATTACACGGCATCTTCCCAACCTCGCCCTCACCTCCACACTCACCGCCCAGCATCGGGCGACCCGTCAGTCCAGCACAGAGCGACGGGTTGGGGACTGCAGGATCAGGGAATGGCGGCGGCGGCGGCTTTTTGTCAGGCGGGATTGGTGGAAGCGGTTTTGGACCGAGTCCACACCGAGTGGCTTTCGAATCCCGCGAGGTCGTTACGGAGGCACAGCCGCTCTCGCCCGTACCGGAATTCGTACTCGTAGGCGGGTCGGGCCTCGTGCGCGCCATACTCCTCAGCAACCGAGTGCATGCGCTAACTGTCGATACGGCAGGCGTAGTGGCCGTTTGGGATATCGTGCGCGCGGTATGCGTGGGTCAATTTGCGCGGGAGGACGTTCTTCACGCTGTGAATGCTCATAATAACACCGCGGCGGAGGGGGTGGTAGCGCGAGTCATGCCCAAGGAGGGGAAAAGGCGAATGTTTGCAGTCCGCGTGAGGCGATCGATATTGTACGTGAACGTATCGACGGAGAGGCATTTGTTGTACCATGGTCCTTTGTCGATACCTCAATGGGGGTGTTGAACGTCCATCTTGACGAGCACGCTTTTGATGCGGAGCTTTATGCGGACGAGCTCGGTCTTCCTCCAGATCGTACGCTGCCGGCCAGTATAAGCCCAGAGGACGTGCGAAGTGCGTAGTATTTCTTTTGGTTTTGAGTTTTTGAGTTTTGCCATTGACGGGATAATCATGTGTTTTGGAACAGTTAACCTGGGCAAATGGATCTTGCGGAACCTTTTCTTAAGATTCATTCGTGAGGAGGAGCGGGCGCATTTGAGGCGTATGCGTGCCGCTCCGGTGTCGTCCCCGCGGACTACTGGCAACCATCCCACTGCCACGCCGCCACCGCGACCTCTACCTCGCTCACCTCAAGAGCAACCAGCCGCCGATGCGGCTACGAATGCCAGCGCCAATGCTACGTGTACGAGCACCGTAGTTATTGCCGCGCGTAATATGCTCCCTGCGCTTCCGCCCTCACAGTCTGTAGGACTCGGTATTTCTCAGGTACCACTCCCACCTGCGCCGCTCTCCCCAAGTCTGGCAGCTGCTTCTACTACGGCTGCACAAGCCGTCAGCGGCGGCGACGAGTCGACATCTCAAGTTTCACAGCCTGTTCAGGGCGGTGATACCACAACGGCCAATACAGCAGCAGCGTCGAACGTAGTTGCACAGAAAGATGATGCTCCTGCGCCCACGCGTCGACCATCTGTGTCGAGCGGCGGGCCTGGAGCAACTGCTGCTGCCGCGCCAGCCACGCCCGATGAGAGCGACTCTGGCGCGGGCGCGAAGACTGGTGCGGGGAGTAGCAGCGGTACTGCAACTGGGAATAGTAGTGGAGCAAGCGGGAACGGAGTAGCGACGCCGGGAACTCCCGGTGGTGGAATTATTGGTAAGTTGCGTGGGTTTGGGAGGGCGACGAAACGGGCGCAGAATGAGAATACGCCGGGGACGAATACGACCACGACCACGACCACGACCACGACCACCCCTCCTGCAACACGTGCCACCGGGTCGACTGCGACTGGGCAGGCTTCGGCTTCGGCTTCGGCGTCGGCATCGTCGACTGTTGTTGTTGCTAGTGCTGCTTCTGCTGCCACTTCTACTTCGACAGCACCGTCTAGCACCCCGGTATGTCCCATCTACCCTCCCGCTTTCCCTTTGCCTTGTTGCAATGGACGGCTGATATGAAATGTAATTAGCAGACACAGACGCCACAAGAATTGCCTGTGAAACCACGCACAGCCGCTCAGGTCGTCCTTTCCAACGGCATGTTCAGTCCACCAACGACCGCCGACGCACCCGTCTTCCCTCTCTCGCAGGACATACCCCTCCTCGTCGCGGAAGAGCGCGCGCCTGGCGGATGGACAACCGTCTATCGTGGCACGGTCACGAGCGCGGGGACTGTGGAGGACTTGGAAACGTTGGAGGACGCGTTGCCGGTTTGGCTGTTGGAGTATTTGCTGCTTGGGCGCACGCCGCAGGTTGCTATTGTTAAGATCCAGTTTGCGTTGTTGCCTGGAGAGGAATCCTGCCGGAACTTGTCAATCCGTGAGTCTTCTTTGGTGGTGGTGCCTGTCCTATCCCAAATCGCTGATCGTGTTGCTTGCTCTATTCACTTTTTTTTATGATGACAGTAACCAGACGAAATTGTCCGCGAGTCGGTTCTTGCGTATTCGGAAACTCGCTGCTCATGTGAGTTGTTTGTCGTTTTAGTACAGATATTCAACTAACCTTAACTTAGGTGCAAGAAAGAATAGAATCGTTAGGTGCTGGTTTGCCGGGTCCGGGGTCCACATCACAACACACATCCCCACGCTCGTCATCGTCAGTAGACCCTCATAACCAAAACCAGAACCGACCGTCACAGATAACGATCCTCACCGCGCCCCAAGCAGCGGCAGTGGCGGTCTTACATGAACAACAAAAGAAGTTTCCTTTTATTAATCAGCCTCATTCACGGCCGGATGAGTTGTGGGAGATCGTATGCAATGAGACGGTGCTGCCGCATAATATGACTCTGGCAGTGGTAAGGCAACATGTTTGGCGGCAGTCTGGGGAGGTTGTTTTACATTACCGCGTAAGCGGCCGCATGCTACTATAGTAGTAGTACACACGGGAAGAGGTAGTACTGTACCCCCACTCAAAGTTGGTTTTTGGTTTACTGTACTTATTTATTCAAAGATGGATGCTTCATTGCTTTGAGAAAACATGTCACTCGTTGGCTCGGCAAATGCCACCGGCCCGCCATCCGCCGATTCTGCCTACTCGTTTATCCAAACGGTCTCGGGTTAGAGATCCTCCATGAAATTCCCCGTAATGTGTCAAAAGAGGAGTGTCGTAGGTCGAAGCTCGACTGCACAACCGCCCAACTCGAGCGCAAAAACTCCCAGTCAGAGAGACCTCCCGCCTTCCTTCAAAAAAAAAGGCGGGCGCATCACCCAGGCAGCAAGGCGCGCCAGAAACAATGGACAAGACGAAAAAAATCCAAAGAGACGTCAGAAAATGCCGCCCAACCCCACTCATCGCGAATATATGGCATACAATGTATAATCGCTAAATACAATTTTATACAAACTGACGTTGATAAAGTCAAACTCGCGCTGACGGAAATTCTTTGGATATACCAGGAGAAAGAAAGCCGAGGAGGAGGAGGAGGAGGAGGGCAAATAGAAGACTTGGCCTGTGGATATCAAGGTACAGTGCTTGATCTGTGAAAAGACGTGTCTGGCAGCGAAATAACCGAGCACCTGCGTTCATGTATATAACGTGACTGATCGATCAATCGATTGTTCACCCCGAGAGTCATAAATCACTCGTACCCCGCAACGTCGTTTCCCCGTTCATGGGTACTCGCGGAAACAAAGTCTATCGCCACAAGGGCCGCTATTATGTCTATTACAACCATTCGGACTCTTATCCATGGTTTCGGGTTACAAGTCCTCCATGAAATCCCCCGCAATGTGTCAAAAGAGGAGTTTGAAGAGTGGGTCAGGAAGACTCGAGAACATGTGTACGCACAACGCGATTCGCAAGTGCTGAACGACCCGGATGATTCGTCAAACTACGTGTCAGACAAGGAGCCAGAAATCGACTACTATATCGAATGGATCTACGGAATCGACTTGGACAATCTCGTCTTCCACGTCGACAACCATCCCCTATTTCGCTTAGACAACATGCCACCAGATGACATATTCGTGGAATCCATTTCATTCGATCATTTCGGCCATCGTGCATTGTACGAACATACACCCTCCCAATTTCGTTACGACTGGCGCGCACCACCTCCAATCCCAACCCCAGAGTCATTACTCGCTTACCACTCCTGCCATATCCGGTCATCCACGAGTTCTGTCCACGATCTGCTGGACGTACCAGTCGCACCGTCATCGATTGAACGTGTTCGCACAACATTCATGGAGCTTCTGGTAACACGGCGTATGACCGAATATGGAGTCGGTCGTTATGCTCGTGTCCTGGAAAATGTCCCGACCGAGATCATATCCCGCAAAGTATGCTCGAGCTGGCAGTGTTCCTTGTCAAATTTGCAGTTGGACCACCGATTTATTCGTTGGATTGTTGGTATTGCTGGCCATATAAAACCAAGTGCGATTTCGTATGGATTCGCAAAGATGTGTGTTTGCGTATCACCACTCATCTGGATGACGAGGACAATCTCCGGGCTTCTATTGGCGATTTGGTCCATCATATCAATACAACACCGGGCAAAGTGGGCACCATTTATGGCATTGCGTGCTCTATCTTCCACTGTGCCATTGTTAGAGTGGACAAAGATGACCTGGGTACATCAGTCGCTCATACGCCAGCATTTCAATTCCTCCCTTCCTTCTACGCGAGAACGATGTTTACGCCGGGTATAGAAGCTCTCTCAAGGTTAGGCTGCCAAGCCAGTGGATTAGATTTCTCGATATTATCTTGACCGGTACTACGCCTTCCGAACCGCCAACACACTACACCTCATATAGGGAGTTTTATGTCAAGCCGGATCAGTGGCAGAAAAAGTCCCTGTTGAAGTGTGGACAAGAATCGGGGATTTTCTAACGTCGATATCTGACTTGGTTAATCTTGCCCCCATCTCACCCCAGGCGCTGTCGGCTGCAGCTGACCTGAGTCGCTACCCCTGGGTCGAGGCTCGCGGCTACCCGATCGACATTGACGAGTTCCGTCTTGAAGACGTCGTCGGTTCTGCTCCTCCCATTCAGGAGACTACAAGAAACACCAAACGCAGAGTAATCCGGAAGCACTACCATCAACTGGGACGCGCAAAATTTACTGCGGTCATCGATGGTCGACGTGTGACTGTAGATTTGGTTCAAGATGATGAATTCAAGAGGTTCGTTGTTCGTCGAGCGATGTCATTAGAGAGGTTGAGACTTATCTGAGTGGTTCAGGCATCATCTTGACAAGGACGAAGATCTTGAATGTCTTGTTCCTGGGAAACGTGTACGTGTTCCTTATTCATGGAGAGTATAATACTCTTCCCAAGAGTCTGAATGAATCATTCCACAATTTCGCCTTAGTGACTCAATTCTATGCTTGGGTTGGAGGTAAAATAGGACGACACAGCAGTACCAAGGAGTGTAGAACGATATAGTAGCAGTGTTTTTTTTTTTTTTTTGAAATCCGAATTTGTATTCCGCGCGCGTACAACTCAGTACAGAAGCGGTCGGCGCGTATCTAGACTACGTAGTATGCTCAAACATGTGTAACAGAAAAAGACAGGCCAGTGTGAACTGGTCATGGACAGCGATAGAACTAAGGTGTGGTGCGGTCTGGTGTATTACAAGGTCGCGGTAGCAACTCTCTCTTTGGTTTTTACGGATGTCCTTTCATCCCCGTTCCCAGCTTGCCCGCGGTTTAGCGCAGGCGCCAGTCTCCTCTAGGAAGCGGAGTACGTCTAGGACGCGCTCTGGGGGATTGAAGGGCTGATGGAAAACTCGGGGGCGGCCATTGGCAGTGAGGTATCTGCGGCGGGCGGCGGTGTGGAGGGGGCAGTGCATGAGGACATGCTCAACGGATTGGATCGGTGAGCCACAAGGGCAGGCTACCTGATCTGGTGTGTGTTGGGAGTAGAACCGTTGAGTGTACTCCCCGGTGAAAGCGTGGCCTGTGGTGAAGCGGTAAAGTGTTGAGTGAGTAAGAACTTAACTTTGGGGCGTGCTCCGCCGTTTCAGCGTTTATGTTGGGTTGGGATTCGTTATAGTAGCAGTGTGTTACCCAATGTATTATGAGTACGTTCACGTTCTTCTCACGGTGAATTAAAATGTAGCTTAGCAACAAAAAAGCACGACAGTGGTTGTAACATAAGCTCCTGTATCAGGTTGATTTCCGTGGCTGGCTAGTCTAGTCGGCCCGAGTGATGATTCTGGGATGAGGTTGAACAGGGGTTCTGCCAGTGGAGTGGAGATTCAGTGCTAATATTCAGTATTTACTGTTCAGTCTGCCGGCGCCGGAATCGGATACATTGCAGCTCTTGTGCAGTCTCATGATGAAGGGATTCGCTTCGCCCCGGCAAGGTGATTGACGCGATTCGCAAGTACTAGTACGTGGTTTGGTGGGTTGGTCGCAGTGATCTAGTGATCGATCGACTGGTATCAACCTCGAACCGACTACCGGCCCGGAATCACGTGGCAAACTTATCCAATTTGGCTGGTGTCATAAAACACTTTACGCCGAGCGCACTCTAACACTTGTTTTCCCATTCATGGGTACTCGCGGATACGCGGTCTATCGCATCAAGGGCCGCTATTACGTTAATTACAACCATTACGACGCTTATCCTGATGGTCTTGGGTTACGACTCCTCCATGAAATCCCCCGTAATGTGTCAAAAGAGGAGTTCGAAGAGTGGGTCGAGCACACACGACGCCATCCGCTACAGCTGGGCAATTCGGATGGTTCGTCAAAGTCAAACTTCGTGCCAGACAGGCGGCCAGAAAACGACGACTACTATATCGAATGGTTCTACGAAATCGACTTGGACAATCTCGTCTTCCATGTCAACAACCAACCTCTATTTCGTTTAGACAACATGCCACCAGATGACATATTCTTGGAATCCATTTCATACGATCATTTCGGCCATCGTGCATTGTACGAACATACACCTGCCCAGTATCGTTACGACTGGCGTGCACCACCCCCATCACCCCTTCCGGAGTCGTTGGCCGCTTACAACTCCTGCCATATTCGATCATCCACGAGTTCTGTCCACGATCTGCTGGATGTACCCGTGGCATTATCGTCGATTGAACGTGTTCGCATAGCACTCGTGCAGCTTCTGGTAAAAGGTGCATGACTGAAATGGTGTTGGCCATGATGTTCGCGTCCTCGAAAATGTCCCCGACCGCGAACATATCCCGCAAAGTATGTTCCAGCTCGCATTGTCACTCGTCAATTTTGCGGTTGGTCCACCAATCCCCTCATTGCGGCGTACTCTATATGACAATATCCGCGATTTCATCTGGATCCGCGAGGATGTGTGTTTGCGTATCACCACCCATCTCGACGACGAGGACAATCTCCGGGCTTCTATTGGCGATTTGGTCCATCATATCAATACAACACCGGGAAAAGTGGGCACCATTTATGGCGTTGCGTGCTCTATCTTCCACTGTGCCATTGTCAGAATGGACAAAGATGACCTGGGTACATCAGTCGCTCATACGCCGGCATTTCCATTCCTGCCTTCCTTCTACGCGAGGACGATGTTTACGCCGGGTATAGAAGCTCTTCAAGGCTAGGTTCGCAAGCCAGTGGAGTAGAGTTCCTGAATGCGATCTCTGACGCGAGCAATTGCCCACGTTTTACACATTTCACACACGAGGAGTTGTTGACCACAGACTCTGTGGCAGCAAAAGTCCCAGTCGAAGTGTGGACTAGGATTGGAGGGTTTATTACATCGCCGGCTGACTTGGTTACTCTTGGCTCTGTCTCACCACAGGCAATGTCAGCTGCTGTTGACCTCACCCGGTACCCCTGGGTCTGGGAGTTTCGTTTGGTCGACGTTATTTCCAGTGGTCCAGTTGAACCCATTCCGGAGACTACGGAGTATACTGATGTCAAGATATCCGGCGTTATTTGTATAAATTGGGCTGCGCAAAATTCACAGCCGTCAGAGGTGGCCGTCGTATCAAGGTTGTGTTGGGTCAAGGTATATCGAGGTATACATGAGCGTCAAAAGATACCATTCGAAGTTCAGACTTACTTAAGCGGTCCGGTTGTCCTAACGGAAAATCGTTGTGTGTTTTGGAACTGGACGACGATAACACTACTAGTTAGGCTTTTCTGGTTTTGTTGACCGAGTATGCTTGTATTATTATTGTACTCATCCGCAAAATGGGCTCAAATGAATTGTCATCGATCGTCATCCCCACTGCACGGACCACAACCTCCCCTGGCAAGCGGTATCTTACTGTGTCACTATCTCTTCAAGCTCAACGTTCGCGTCGGTTCAAATCGCGCCTTTTTTCGATGACTCCGAGGATGAATCGGATGATTACATCGCGTCCGGCCGCCACCTCTGCTGCACCCGTCCCAAGAGCCTGTTGCTGCGACCACGGCCGATTTAGCTACCAAAATCGTCGGCGCCACTGGCACACAAGCGCCGCTGTTCTCGACCCGCGTAATACTCCCTCACAAGCCTCAGGCTGTGCTTATGCTCAGGCTGTTATGCACACCCCATTGACCGATTCAACCGAGGGTTGTAGGACGTCTGGGCATTGCACTCGAAAGCTTTACGCTCGTAGGCTCAAAGGGTGCGGATGACGTCAGCAATAGGTGCATATATTCTCACCCTCAATTGAAGCCAATCCCTTTGCTACGCTGACGCTGTTTCAAAATCTCCTTCGGTGAGCTCGTTGTGGCCTGTCAAAGCAAATTCACTAAGAAATTCTCGAATACCCCCTCAACAGAGCTTTTCTACCATCCAGACTCCCCACCACACCCCTGCTGTCCCTGTATCAACCCTCTATCTCTTCCTCACCGCTCTGGGTCTTTGCCCCAATGGATATCCATTCGGAAGACTTGTTGGTGGAAAACAATAACGGCCGTCGTTGGGCTAGGGGGAATTCAAGCAAACCAAGTCTATGTACGTTTTTGCGCAACACCTGTGAGCAACTGCTGACACGCTGACCGGTGAGACGCAGGTCAGGTGCCAGTAACAATCGACATACTCCCCGACAATGTCCTCTTAGAAACATTTGCCTTCTATGTGGGAGAGATCAGCTGTCACTCAATAGACGGGTGGCAAACACTTGTGCACGTGTGCCGAAAATGGAGAATCGTTGTGTTTGGGTCACCCTGCCGCTTGAATCTGAGACTTCAATACGGCACAGCTAGGAAGTCTTCCCGGAAAACGCTGGACATATGGCCATCCTTACCTATTCTTTTATGGCCAGATGACAACCTACCATGGAACATGGATCACATCATGGCGGCACTCAAGCACAACGATCGCGTATGCGAGATCAATCTCTGGGACGTCTCAAGCTCACAATTAGGAAAAGCCTTGGCAGCAATGCAAGAGCCATTCCCGGAATTGACAAGCCTAGTGCTTCGTCAGATTAAAATAAAGTCCCAGGTCATCCCCAATTCGTTTTTGGGTGGATATGCCCCACGTCTACGAGATCTAACCTTGTATGATATCGCATTTCCTGGATTACCGAAACTGCTCCCGTCTGCCACCCATCTTGTTAGGCTGGATCTTTTCGGAATTCCTCGTTCCGGTTACATTTCACCCCAGGCGGTGGTTACTTGCCTCTCCACCTTGACTAGGCTCGAAAGACTCTGTCTTATATTCGATTCGCCTCAGTCTCGCCCTCACCGGGAAAGCCGACGTCCACACCCGCTCACTCGCTCGGTCCTGCCCGCTCTCACAGATTTTGTGTTCAGCGGGGTCAGAGAATACCTGGACGACTTCGTAACGCGCATTGATGCCCCTATGCTCCACATATTGAGTATAACCTACTTCCATCAACTCATCTTCGACACTCCAAACCTCCCTCAGTTTATCAGTCGCACACCACGCCTCAAGGCACACAATGAGGCATGTGTAGTTATTTCCGACTCAGGCGTTCGTCTCGCAAGCATGCGGCTATTTGCCAGAGGGTTTCAAGTCGAATTGGAAGTCCCATACAGCGAGCCAGATTGGCCTTCGGTTTTCGCGCAGGCCTGTCGCTCGTCCTCCGCTCGTAGTTTCATTTCCTCGTTGGAAAATCTCTACATCCGTGAGCGTAAGCTAGCTTGGGATGACTACACCGAGAATGCCCAATGGCTGGAACTATTACAACCATTTACTGCTGTGAAGAGTCTCTACTTATGCAAGAAACTTACTCCGCGTATTGCGTCCGTCCTCAGGAGCTTGTTGGGGAAGGAGTAGTAGAAATATTGCCTGCGCTACAGGGTCTCTTTTTAGAGGAAGTCAACTCAGCAGGACCTGTTCAAGAAGCTATCGGGCAGTTCGTTGCGCGCGACAGCTCTCCAGTCACCCTATAGCGTTTCTCACTGGGCCAAAAGACAAGACGAGTGGTTGAGGGAGGATGATTGATCAGTGCTCTCTATTTTCTATTTCATTTACATTTGGTGTGATGTACTCATCACCCGCCATTCTTCACTTCTTAACGCTCTTCGTTTGGCTCCCCAAGACATCATTTACAGTACTTTTCTTACACCATCATGATCAGACTCATTTGTATGATACATTTTCTTCTGTAGAAAGGGATCCAATAGATTTCGTGCTCTAGTGGCTCTCCGGCTGGCCAACGCTCAGGTCTTCGTTTCACCTGTGCCATGTGGCATAACGACATCGTTATCTTGCATTCAGGCTGCGCTTTGGATACAGATCATGGCCTCATTTGCGGTGATGCGCCTGCGTGCAAAACTTCATGATCCTGTGCTGGTGTTCACAAACTCGTACAACCCGAACCTAGCAAAACGGGCCATACTTTCCTCCAACATCGCAATTGAGACCGCTTTACAGTTCCCGACTTCAAATTCCTTCTGACTTACTGTAGAACTTACCGAGTGACCCAAATAGAGTTGGACGTTACAATCCACTTGTTATATGGCATATTCAGCAAATTCTGGAAGGAAAGCTACAAAGCTCCCAAAAAGGGAGGAAAAAGTAATATTCTGCGCGTATTTCCCTTTCTACGGGGAAACCGAGTAGAGATTTTCTAGATGACCATTTTCAAACGACAGTCAGTAGACATCTGGGAGACTGAAACTAGTTTAAGTCAACCCCGAGCATCCAGGGTGATAGACTGATGCGCCCGGGCCTTTATTTTCCCGTAACCTCGTCTCTATGTGTTCAACTCGCGATTAGATATCGTCTCACACTAATGGCATAATATGGAGTTTCGGAATCCTGGCAAGAGAACAACAATCACCATGAAAATATGCCGTAGTAACGGGTGCAGTAATTTGCGACGGACTGGCCCCGCAGAGCGGGGGATAGTACTAGACACGTGTGCGAAGGGCCAGGGACTCGGGCTGTCGAGCCTGCGTGACACACTCACCTGTCACCCTCTCCTGAGATAAGGGCCAGTGGGCTGCACCTTGTGAAACGCACAGAGGCGGGATGGGCGTGCGGTTTCGAGCCTGTGAAAGCTCTCGTCAGGGGGCTACCGCTACTACGATAGTACCCCAACCCGGCCGCCGTCCTTCTGAGTTCCGTTAGGTGGCCCTGCCCGAGCGGGCTGATGGTGTGGATGGACTCGGACAAGCACACAGGTTGTTGCTTCCCACGGTTGATCAAGTCAAACTCGTGCTGACGGAAATTCTTTGGATATGCCAGGAGAACAAAAGCAGCGGAGGAGGCCCGGCCGAGTGATGATTCTGTTGCGGGGTTGAACAGGGGTTCTGCCATTGGAGATTCAGTATATTCAGTGCTAATATTCAGTATTTACTATTCAGTCTGCTGCCGCCGGAATTGGAAACTTTGCAGCTCTTGTGCAGATGAGGGGATTCGCTTCGCCGGCCACACCAAGGCGATTGACGCGGTTTGGTGGGTTGGTCGCAGTAATCGATTGACTATCAACTCGAACCGACCATCGACCCCGGACTCGGAATCACGTGGCAAACTTATCTTTGAGTCAATTTTGGCGGGGCACCCTCGCGCACTGCCACACTTTCCTTTTTTCACAAAAAGTGAACCCGGACGGCCACTCTGACTCACACACTGCCACACTTTCCCAACCTTTTTTTTTTGGCTGGTGTCAAAAAAAAAACACTTTGTGCCAAACGCACTCTAAACACTTGTTTTTCCCCACTCATGGGTACTACCGGATACACGGTCTTTCGCATCAAGGGCCGCTATTACGTTTATTTCACCCATGACGACTATTATACAGATGGTCTTCAAGTTGGGTTACACTTCCTCGATGAAATCCCCCGTTCAAAAGAGGAGTTCGAAGAGTGGGTCGAGCACGCACGATGCAATCCGCCAGAGCTGGACGATTCGGATGATTCGATGGACTACATGTCAGACAAGCAGCCAGAGGGCAACGGCTTTTTCGATATGGAATGGACCTTCGAAATCGACTTGGACAATCTCATCTTCCATGTCGACAACCAACCCCTATTTCGTTTAGACAACATGCCACGAGATGACGTATTCTTGAAATTCACTTCATACGATCATTTCGGCCATCGTGCATTGCACGAACATACACCTGCCCAGTATCGTTACGATTGGCGTGCACCACCCCCATCACCCCTTCCGGAGTTGTTGGCCGCTTACAACTCCTGCAATATTCGATCATCCACGAGTTCTGTCCACGATCTGCTGGATGTACCTGTGGCATTGTCGTCGATTGAACGTGTTCGCATAGCACTCGTGCAGCTTCTGGTAACAAAGTGCATGACTGAAATAGGTGTTGGCCATGATGTTCGCGTCCTCGAAAATGTCCCCGACCGCGATCATATCCCGCAAAGTATGTTTCAGCTGGCATTGTCACTCGTCAATTTTGCGGTTGGACCACCAATCCCCTCACTGCCGTGTACCCCATATGGCAATACCTGCGATTTCGTCTGGATCCGCGAGGATGTGTGTTTGCGTATCACCACCCATCTCGACGATGAGGACAATCTCCGGGCTTCTATTGGCGATTTGGTCCATCATATCAATACAACACCGGGAAAAGTGGGCACCATTTATGGCGTTGCGTGCTCTATCTTCCACTGTGCCATTGTTAGAATGGACAAAGATGACCTGGGTACATCAGTCGCTCATACGCCAGCATTTCAATTCCTGCCTTCCTTCTACGCGAGGACGATGTTTACGCCGGGTATAGAAGCTCTTTCAAGGCTAGGTTCGCAAGCCAGTGGAGTAGAGTTCCTGAATGCGATCTCTGACGCCAGCAATCGCCCACGTTTTACACATTTCACACACGAGGGGTTGTTGACCCAGACTCTGTGGCAGCAAAAGTCCCAGTCGAAGTGTGGACTAGGTTGGAGGATTTATTACATCGCCGGCTGACTTGGTTACTCTTGGCTCTGTCTCACCACAGGCAATGTCAGCTGCGGTTGACCTCACCCGGTACCCCTGGGTCAGGGAGTTTCGTTTGGTCGACGTTATTTCCAGTGGTCCAGTTGAACCCATTCCGGAGACTACGAAGAACACTGATACCCGGTGTTATTCTGATAAATTGGGCTGCGCAATATTCACAGCCGTCAGAGGTGGTCGTCGTATCAAGGTTGTGTTGGGTCAAGGGTATATCGAGGGATACCCTGACCGTCTAAAGATAGCATTCGACGAAGTTCAGACTTACTTAAGCGGTCCGGTTGTCCTAAGGAAAAATTGGTTGTATGGTTTGGAACTGGACGACGATAACACTACTAGTTAGGCTTTTCTGGTTTTATTGTCCGTCATCGTACTGTGCTTGTATCATTGTAGTCATCCCCAAAATGGGCCCAATGAATTGTCATCGATCGTCATCCCCACTGGCGCTGCACGGACCACAACCTCCCCCCCAAGCCGTATCTCTCCAAGCTCAAAGTTCCCGTCAATTCAAACCGCGTTCTTTTCGGTGACTCTGAGGATGAATCGGATGATTACATCGCGCCCGGCCGCCAACTCTGTTGCACCCGTCCCAAGAGCCTGTTGCTGCGACCGCGGCCGATTTAGCTGCCAACATCAGCGCCACTGGCACACAAGAGTCAAGCGCCGCTGTTCAGGTTGTGCTTATGCTCATGCTGTTATGCACACCCCATTGACCGATTCAACCGAGGGTTGTAGGACGTCTGGGCATTGCACTCGAAATCTTTACGCTCGTAGGCTCAAAGGGGTGCGGATGACGTCAGCAATAGGTGCATATATTCTCACCCTCAATTGAAGGAAGGCAATCCCTTTGCTACCTGACGCTGAAAATATCCTTCGGTGAGCTCGTTGTGGCCTGTCAAAGCAAATTCACTAAGAAATTCTCGAATACCCCCTCAACAGAGCTTTTCTACCATCCAGACTCCCCACCACACCCCTGCTGTCCCTGTATCAACCTTCTATCTCTTCCTCACCGCTCTCGTTAGGGGGCTACCGATACCCCGACCCGGCCGCCGTCCTTCTAAGTTCCGTTAGTCGGCCCTGCCCGAGCGGGCTGGTGGTGTTGATGGGCAAGCACACGGGTTGTTGCTTCCTGGGAGCGTGTGGCCCGGGGACAGCCGGGCTCTTTTGGGTCCAGTCATCCGGCGAACTGAAGTGGCACGTGTTCACACGTTCACACCCACTTGTTTTTTTTTCCGCTCATGGATACTCGCGGGTACAAAGTCTATCGCCACAAGGGCCGCTATTACGCTTATTACAACCATTCGAACTCTAATCCTAGTGGTCTCGGGTTAAAAGTCCTCCATAGAATCCCCCGTGATGTGTCAAAAGAGGGGTTCGAAAAGTGGGTCAGGGACACTCGAGAATATGTGTACGAACAACGCGATTCGCCAGTGCTGAACAACCCAGAGGATTCGATAAACTACGTGTCAGAAAAGCAGCCAGAAAACGACGACTACTTTATCGATTGGATCTACGAAATCGACTTGGACAATCTCGTCTTCCATGTCGACAACCAACCCCTATTTCGTTTAGACAACATGCCACCAGATGACATATTCTTGGAATCCATTTTATTCGATCATTTCGGCCATCGTGCATTGTACGAGCATACGCCCGCCCAGTATCGTTACGATTGGCGTGCTCCACCCCCATCACCCCTTCCGGAGTCATTGGCCGCTTACAACTCCTGCAATATTCGATCATCCACGAGTTCTGTCCACGATCTGCTGGATGTACCTGTGGCATTGTCGTCGATTGAACGTGTTCGCATAGCACTCGTGCAGCTTCTGGTAACAAAGTGCATGACTGAAATAGGTGTTGGCCATGATGTTCGCGTCCTCGAAAATGTCCCCGACCGCGATCATATCCCGCAAAGTATGTTCCAGCTCGCATTATCACTCGTCAATTTTGCGGTTGGACCACCAATCCCCTCACTGCCGTGTACCCCATATGGCAATACCTGCGATTTCATTTGGATCCGCAAGGATGTGTGTTTGCGTATCACCACCCATCTCGACGACGAGGACAATCTCCGGGCTTCTATTGGCGATTTGGTCCATCATATCAATACAACACGGACAAAGAGGGCACCATTTATGGGATCGCATGCTCCATTTTTCTCTGTGCTATCGTTCGAGTGGACAAAGATGAGCTGGGTACATCATTCGCCCATACACCAGCATTACAATTCCTGCCTTCCTTCTACGCGAGGACGATGTTTACGCCGGGTATAGAAGCTCTGTCAAGGTTAGGTTGCCAAGCAAGCGGCGTGGATCTCCTCAATGCCATCTCTGACGCGTACAATCTCCCACGTTTCATACATGAGAGGTTGTTGGTCACTGACTCTGTGGCAGCAAAAGTCCCAGTCGAAGTGTGGACTAGGATTGGAGGCTTTCTTACATCGCCGGCTGACTTGGCTACCCTTGCCTCTGTCTCACCACAGGCAATGTCAGCTGCGGTTGACCTCACCCACTACCCCTGGGTCAAGGAGTTTCATTTGGTCGACGTTATTTCCAGTGATCCAGTTCCACCCATTCCGGAGACTACGGAGAATACAAAGTCCGACAATATCCGGTGTTATTTTTATAGATTGGGCCGCGCAAAATTCACAGCCGTCAGAGGTGGTCGTCGTATCAAGGTTGTGTTGGGTGAAAAGTTTGGCAAGAGATACGCAGGCCGTCGAAAGATATCATTCGAAGTTCAGACTCACTTGAGCGGTCCGGTTGTCATAACGGACAATAAGTTGTATATTTTGGAACTGGACGACGATAACGCTAGTTAGGCTTTTCTGGTTTTGTTGACCGAGTAACTTATGCTTGTATTATTATTGTACTCGTCCCCAAAATGGGCTCAAATGAATTGTCATCGATCGTCATTCCCACTGCACGGACCACAACCTCCCCTGGCAAGCGGTATCTCGCATGCCACTATCTCTTCAAGCTCAACGTTCGCGTCGGTTCAAATCGCGCTTTTTTTCGATGACTCCGAGGATGAATCGCATGATTACATCGCACCCGGCCGCCACCTCTGCCACACTCGCCCCAAGAGCCGGTTGCTGCCACCACGGCCAATTTAGTTCCCAACACCGGCGCGGTGCCACCGGCGCAAGAGCCATGCACCGCCGTTCTCGACCCGCGAAATACTATGCTCCCCGCCAGTGCGCGCATGTCCCGTTGTAGTGGTGACTACTTGGCATTCCGGTATTCCTCATGTGGCTGCCGCGCGGAGTGACTTCTAGTTCAGCCGTGAATGACGCCACGCACGACACTATATATACCATGGACCGATTCAACCGGGGCTCGTATGTACAGTAGGACGTACAGTCTGGTCATCCAAAAGCTTTCGTACAGGCAAGATCGCAGGCTCATGCAAGCGCTCATGATCAAGCGCTCGAGGTCCGGGCGGATAACGTCAGCAATCGCTCTTTCTCTTCTACTTGACGCTGAATCCCTTCGGTGAGCCCACTGTGGTATGTCAAAGGAAATTCACTTAGAAATTCTCGAATAGCTTCGCCGGGGAGCTTTTCTACCATCCAGGCTCCCCAACACATCCCTGCATCAACTGCTGTCATTTCCTCACCGCTCTGGCCCGGTTTTTTTGACCCCGATGGATCTACATTCGGAAGGTTTGTTGACGGAAAAGAATAATGGGCTTTGTTGGACTAGGGGGAATTCAAGCAAGCCAAGTCGTCGTACGTTTTTTATGTAACACCTGCGAGGAACTGCTGACATGTGAGATGCAGGACACATGACAATCGACATGCTCCCCGACGTTGTCCTCTTAGAAACATTTGCCTTCTATGTGGGAGAAGTCAACTTTTACTCGATTGACGCGTGGCATACTCTTGTGCACGTGTGCCGAAAATGGAGAATCGTTGTGTTTGGATCACCGCGTCGCCTGAATTTGCGACTTCAATGCGGCACAACCAGGAACCTGTGGGTGCCCAGGAGACGCTGGACATATGGCCACCCTTACCTATTGTCATATGGCAACATGACCACCTAGCATGGGACATGGATAACATTATGGCGGCACTCGAGAACAACGATCGCGTATGCGAAATCAATCTCTGGGACGCCTCAAGCTTACAATTAGAAAGAGTCCTGGCAGCAATGAAAGAGCCATTCCCGACATTGACAAACGTACGGCTTCATTCGAGAAGTAAACAGCCCAGGTTATCCCCAATTCGTTCTTGGGCGGATCTGCCCCACATCTACGAGAACTAGCCTTGCATAACATCGCATTTCCGGGATTACGGAAACTGCTCTCGTCTGCCACCCATCTAGTCCGGCTGGATCTTTGGTTGCTTCCTCATTCCGGTTACATTTCACCTGAGGCGATGGTTACTTGCCTCTCCGCCTTAACTAGGCTCGAAACACTCTGTCTCAAGTTCCAATCGCCTCTGTCCCGTCCTGACCGGGAAAGCCGACGACCACCCCCGCTCACCAACTCAGTCCTGCCCGTTCTTGCATATTTCAGGTTCAAAGGGGTCAGTGAATACCTGGAGGACTTCGTGGCGCGCATTGATACCCCTATGCTCGACAAGTTGGATATAACCTTCTTCCATCAACTTATATTCGACACTCCAAACCTTTCCCAGTTTATCAGTCGCACGCCAAACCTCAAGGCACACAATGAGGCATGTTTAGTTATTTCAGACTCAGGCGTTCATTTCGCACCTGTACGGTCATTTATCAGAGGGTTCCGAACCGATTTGGAAATCTCGTGCAGACAGTCGGATTGGCAGCTTTCGTCCCTCGCGCAAGTCTGTCGCTCGTCCTTCCCTCATACTTTCATCTCGTCGTTGGAAAACCTTTACATCCGTGAGGATGAATATCAACTACATTGGCAAGACGACACCGAGAATGCCCAATGGCTGGAACTATTACAGCCATTTACCGCTGTGAAGAATCTCTACTTGTCCAAGATATTTACACCGCGTATCGCGTCCGCCCTTCAGGAGCTCGTTGGGGAAAGAGTAGTAGAAATATTGCCTGCGCTGCAGAGTCTCTTCTTGGAGGAAGTCAACCCAGCAGGACCTGTTCAAGAAGCCATCGGGCAGTTCGCTGCTGCGCGACAGCTCTTCTGTCACCCTATAGCCGTTTCTCACTGGGTCAAAGAGTGGTAGAAGGTCGATGACTATTACATTCCTTTGTACCGCTAGCACACACTGTTTGGGTAATTGGAGAAAATGGGCCGATGTGGCCAAGAGATTGCTCTAGATGACCGTTTTCAATTTCAAAGACAGTCAGTAGACATGATCTGGGAAGACTGAAACAATTTTGGAGCCAACCTTGAGCATCCAGGATAACAGACTCCTGATCTGATGCACCTGAGTCATCAGAGTCAAGCGTTGTAACCGTGACATAACTTGAAGCTACCATGTACAGTAGGCTATCAGGTTGATTCCGGCTAGTCGGAGTGGTGATTCTGGGATGGAGTTCTGCCAGACAGTGCCAGTGGAGATTCAGTTCGCTGCCGTGCCGCAGCTCTTATGCCTTACCTTTTATCACTGGCAGTTATTGTAGGACCTCGAAGCGATTTTGTCGCAGTGATCGATCGACTGTAATCGACCGAACCTGCCGGCCCCGAAGTCACAGTTGCAAACTTTGTCTCTCACCCCACACTCAACACTTATTCATGGGTACTCGCGGATTCAAAGTCTATCGCCACAAGGGCCGCTATTACGTCTATTACAACCATCGGGACTCTTATCCTCATGGTCTCCGGTTACAAGTCCTCGATGGAATCCCCCGTGATGTGTCAAAAGAGGGTTTCGAAAAGTGCCAGTGGGTCAGGGACACTCGAGAAGATGTGTACGCAGAACGCGATTCGCCAGAGCTGAACGATCCGGATGATTCGTCAAACTTCGTGTCAGACAAGCAGCCAGATAACGACTTCTTAATCGAATGGATCTACGAAATCGACTTGGACAATCTCGTCTTCCATGTCGACAGCCAACCCCTATTTCGCTTAGACAACATGCCACCAGACAACATATTCCTGAAATCCATTTCATTCGATCAATTCGGCCATCGTGCATTGCACGAAGATACACCTGCCCAGTTTCGTTACGACTGGCGTGCTCCACCGCCATCACCCAAGCCGCTTACAACTCCTGCCATATTCGACCGTCCACGAGTTCTGACCACTGGCACGATCTGCTGGACGTACCTGTGGCATTGTCATCGATTGAACGTATTCGCATGGCACTCGTGAAGCTTCTGGTAAAAAGATGTATGGTTGAAAGTGGTGTTGGTCATGACGTTCGCGTCCTCGAAAATGTCCCCGACCGCGATCATATCCCGCAAAGTATGCTCCAGCTGGCGTTGTCACTCGTCAATTTTGCGATTGAACCACCAATTCCCTCACTACCGTGCATTCCATATGGCAATAACTGCGATTTCGTTTGGATCCGCAAGGATGTGTGTTTGCGTATCACTATCCATCTCGATGACGAGGACAATCTCAAATCTTCTATTGGTGACTTGGTCCGCCATATCAATATAACACCGGATAAAGAGTGGAAGGGAGACGCGATTCAACACAACGCGACACGAGAGTGAAAACCGGGCAGTTACGGAACAGCCTCTCCAATTTCGAAACTTGGCCAAAGTTCAATTTCGGCAAACCGGGCGATTTCGAAACTGGACCTTGCAATTTGGCAGGCTCCGGTTTTGAAACCGGAGTTGCTGTACGGGCCCTTAGGAGAAGTGACTTGGCCAAAGTCCTATCACTGTAGTAGTGACTGTACGACATCACGGTTTTGGATTGGCACGGCGTCACGGCGTCTCACTGTAGCTGTATGCTTGACCTTTCGTAGTTTCTGCCTTTGCGCCTTTATTTCACCAACAGGGGGGACCAACAGAGGGGGATAGAGTTATTGTACCGTAAATTTGTTGAAGTCGCCGGGTGCCTGGGACGCGGGCCGCGCGGCCCCTTCCAGAACTCGACTTTTGCCGCCATCACACCCCCATGGGTACTAACGGAAATAGAGTCTATCGCCACAAGGGCCGCTATTATGTTTATTACAATCATTGGGACTCTTATCCTCATGGTCTCGGGTTAGAAGTCCTCATGAAATCCCCCGTAATGTGTCAAAAGAAGAGTTCGAAGAGTGGGTCAGGAAACTCGAGAATATGTGTACGCACAACGTGATTCGCAAGTGCTGAACAATCCGGATGACCCGACAAGCTACGTGTCAGACGAGCACCCATATAACGACTTTAGTATCGAATGGATCTACGAAATCGACTTGGACAATCTCGTCTTCCATGTCGACAACCAACCCCTATTTCGCTTAGACAACATGCCACCAGATGACATATTCATGAAATCCATTTCATTTGATCATTTCGGCCATCGTGCATTGCACGAACATACACCTGCCCAGTATCGTTACGACTGGCGTTCACCACCGCCATCACCCCTTCCGGCGGAGTCATTGGCCGCTTACAACTCCTGCTATATTCGATCATCCACGAGTTCTGTCCACGATCTGCTGGACGTACCTATGGCACTGTCATCAATTGAACGTGTTCGCACAGCATTCGTGCAGCTTCTTGTAACAATGTGGATGGCTGAACTCAATGTTGGTCATGAAGTTCGCGTCCTCGAAAATGTCCCCGACCGTGATCATATCCCGCAAAGCATGCTCCAGCTCGCATTTTCACTCGTCAATTTTGCGGTTGGTCCACCAATCCCCTCATTGCCGTATATTCCATGTGGCAATACCTGCGATTTCATTTGGATCCGCAAGGATGTGTGTTCGCGTATCACCACCCATCTCGACAACGAGGACAATCTCAAGACTTCTATTGGCGACTTGGTCCACCATATCAGTATGACACTGGATAAAGTCGGCACCATTTATGGTATCGCATGCTCTGTCTTTCACTGTGCTATTGTTCGAGTGGACAAAGATGAGCTGGGTACTACTTCATTCGCTCATACACCAGCATTACAATTCCTGCCTTCCTTCTACGCGAGGACAATGTTTACATCGGGTATAGAAGCTCTGTCAAGGCTAGGTTCCCAAGCCAGTAGAGTAGAGCTCCTCGATGCCATCTCTGATGCGAACAATCTCCCACGTTTCACACATGAGGACGTGTTGGTCACTGACTCTGTGGCAGCAAAAGTGCCAGTCGAAGTTTGGACTAGGATTGGAGACTTTATAACATCGCCGGCCGACTTGGTTACCCTTGCCTGTATCTCACCACAGGCAAGGTCAGCTGCGGCTGACCTCACCCGCTTCCCCTTGATCGAGGAGTTTCGTCTGGTCGACGTTGTTGCCAGTGGTTCAGTTCTACCCATTCCGGAGACCACGGAGAATACTACGGAGGAGGATATCCGATTTCATTTTTTGGAATTGGGCCGAGCAGAATTCATAGCCGTCAGAGATGGTCGTCGTACCAAAGTTGAGTTGGGTCAAGATTTTGACGACTCGAAGATATTCGCTGGCCGTCGAAAGATACCATTCGAAGCTCAGACTTACCTGATCGCAGATCCGGCTGTCATAGCTGATGACTATGCATTTAATAACTTGTATATTTTGGATCTGGATGACGATAGCCTTGATACTAGTTAGGCTTCTCTGGGTTTGTTGTCCGAGTCGTCGTACTGTGCTTGTATTATTGTACCCATCCCCAAATGAATTGTCATCGATCGTCATCCCCGCTGCATGGTCCACATCTTCCCAAGAGCCGGCTGCCGCCACGGCCAATTCAGTCACTAACATCAGCGTCACCGGCACAAGAGTCAAGCACGGTCGCTCTCATCCCGCGCAACATGCTCCCTGCGTTTATGCCCAGCCACCCCGTCGAACTGGGCTACAGTCTGGGCATTCTTTACTGAATCTTTAGGTGTCGCTCCCCCGCAGAGTGACTTTAGTTCAGCCGTAAATGCACTACGCACGGTACTATACCATAGACCGATACAACAGAGGGTTATAGGACGCATGGGCATTCGATAGGGTCACAGGCTCAAGGAGCGGGGCGGAGAGCACCATTTGGAGAGGCTGTGCAACTACTAGGCTGCAAGCCCACAATGCCCTCAGGCTGTGCCTCTATACCACTATTCGAAGATGAAGCAACTTAAGGATATTAAGTCAACATGAGCAATAAACCAACGCCAGTCTACGGTCTACCTGCTTTCCCACCTTTATACTGCCCCCTCTATCTCGATCCCGCTATTTTGTTTTTCCTTTTTCATCCGTTTCCCTAATGGAGATTCCGCGCCCATCGACTGAAGGTCGTGATTCGTCGACAATACTAGGATTGATCGTGGCATCCATCACCTCATCGTCGAACTCAGTCGATGGCTTAGGGATTGGTTGTGGCATCCATCATCTCGTGGTCAGTCGGTGGCGCTGGGTTAGGCAGTGCTTGCGCCCCCATCAATCCATCGTCCGCGGAGGATATTGTCGACGACGCTGGGAACGACGCCCAGCGTGGTTCATCCCCCTTCATAAAGTCGTATCCGGACCCTGTCAATTCTGGGCTCGGCGGTGCATGGAGTGACGACGTCTCTTCGGTGAGAGATGGTAGCCATTGATCGAAGTGTGTCCACTTATAAGCGGGCACTGATTGCGGCAAGCCCCACGACGGATGTGCGGCTGACGAGTCCACCGGGTGGTCGAGGAGGTCAGCCCACAGCTTGTTCATCTCTTCGTCTGGGCCGGGGTTGCCGACGAGGTTAACCCACATCTTGTTCAACTCATCGCCTGGACTCTGTAGTGCATGGGCCGGGCTCAGCGAGCTGGACGGATGTGCGGCTGGTAACCCATCCGGTTTTGGCAAAAATTGGCTCCCGGGATGGTCGACGAGGTTAACCCACATCTTGTTGTACCACTTGCTAAGCGCTGCTTGATCCGGGCGGGAACCTGGCGACGGCTCTTCGAGCATAGACGGTAGCGGTTGCTTGACATCCGTCGGCCCATCAGCGGGCCCTGCTGACTGTGAGCTCGACGACGGGTTTGTGGCCGGCAACTCCTTCGGTCTCTCCAACGTAGTCATTGCGCCCTCCGGTATGTCCATTAGATTGACGCGTGCTTGAAATTTCTCTTGTACTGGCACTGGCGCCGCGACAGCGAAGTCGATTATGGGAAGGATGAGAAGGATTCCAGAGGGTATGTAGTATAGACGCATTTTTGTTGGGTATGTTGATGGTGTTGCTTGTTGAGTAGTCAATGTTAGCGGCGTAGCGCTCGATATGTTCAGTTGTTAAAACGATGTGTGCAGAACAAACAAAAGTGAGCTTTAAATGGAGAAGGTAGTGGTTGGCGGGTTATTGATAAAAGTGACGAGAAAGGCATACGCACTATCCAGTACCCAGTAACGTAAAGTGATCAAGGAGATAGAGAAAATATGTGGAGTGGACATGGTTTTATATTCACATGTGCCAAGTTGAACCTTGAAGGCAACGAACAGAAAGGATTGATGGATGCAATACAGGATCAGTGTGTGAGATTATGAGATGATTATGAGCTATGAAAAGTATCGCATCTGAGAAACGAAATACTGTACAGGTTGCTTTAGCAACTGTTTTGAGTCCGCTTCCAGTAACTCCAAAACCGAGATATGGCGGAATCTTAATCTGGGTTCCAAACCCTCGGCGAA
>WTXE01000112.1:0-100746 GCA_022496225.1 Russula aff. rugulosa BPL654
AGGTTTCCAGCAGGGGTGGGCGGTAGAGCTGTGGATGGACAGCTGATTGGGTTGAGGATCGTGGATGAGGGGCGAAGTCACAATAGTCCTGTGTGGTCGTAGTAGAAATAAGAAAACGCACTTCAATATCTCTAGAAATTTCAGGACAGGCCACAAGCCGCGGTTGCACATGCCAATGGCTACGTGGGGATTCGCGAAGTCAAGTGCCACCTCTGACCCCAGTCTAAACTCGAAATGTGGGATCGGGGATGCCGACCATCAAGGACTACCCCGAGTCCTGAAAAAGCGCACTGGCAGAAGTCGGCTCAAAGTACGCTGATTAGAATGCTATCAAAGTATTATTCACGCATACCTTGGTTTTTTTTTTCCTGTCCTATTATTGCCGGCCTGCGACTTGAAGTTCGCGCGGTGCAGTGCTAAGGATGGTTTGCCTTATTTGATTAGTTCTTGTGTTTTTTCTCTGTTATTCTCACTGCACCGTATCAAGTATATCTGATCCACTCCAAACCAGAATCCTGTCACGCACCGCGCTTTTTCCGACAAATACTTCCAGTGTCTTCCCTCAACAGCGATTCTGAGCTAAATGCGTCACGTATCTGGGAAAAAAGTTGACGACAAAGGTTGCTTGGAAAATAAATTGCCCGATTGACGATCGCCGCATGGTGTGCTACCTTTGCTGAAAACATGCATCTATGACTTGGTCGTATCAGCATACATTTCCTCACCACGCTACGCGGCCGGCCGCGGCACACCAGAACTTGGAAAATAGACGTGCTGTGACATTGTGGCCTCTTCCAACTGGATCAGGAATGTTGGAACGTCGAGGATATTCGTAGGTCCTTTTCCGCGTTGAGAGCGTTACACCAGGAGTGCCAATGTCACGGTGCTGTGGACAGCCACGCTTGAACCTTCTAGTGCCGCTTTCCTCCGGCATAATGTATACATCGATATTCACCAACCCGCTTGTTAAGTGGAATAGCAATAGTGGAGGGCGAGGGCCATGGAGGTTACTGTAGAAGAGTTGTGAATCGGAATTTTGCAAGCCAGGGGAGAAGTCTCGGCACTTGCCGGGACACAATAGCGCCCTCTTTTTGCCTCACGCATCATGATGCGAGGCCTTTCAACTTCCAACCTCTGTCTTTCACCACATACCTGCCCATACATGACTCATCTCTCGTCTATTACCGCCACAAACCTTCGATTCCCTATTCCGTTTACTTCCTCCCGAATGCTTTGCTTAAACGGCTTTCACTTATGCCTCAGCTCGAGATACTCAGTATTTCTCATAACTCCGATAAACCTAGACGTGAAATGGAGAGGAAATTGTTACACACGACAATTACGACGCGCATCACACTTCCTAACCTCCGCCGCTTTGGGTTCCAAGGTGCTAACGCATACTTGGAAGCGCTTCTTCCTTGGATCACCATGCCTCTCCTCGAGAGGCTTCGAGTCTTTTCTTCAATGAGCCGACCTATTCGATCCCGCACCTCCAGCAATTGATGGGCACAACAAGGAACCTCCGGCTCAAATATGCCAGGTTCACTTTCTATGACGATCATGTTGGCATGATCGTGTACCCCAATAAGGAGGCCAAGATGTATACTTTGGACATATCGCTTTTCGGCAGACATTTCGACTGGCAGGTAGATTCCATAGCACAAGTCTGTCACATGCTCAGGACGGTACTACTTGAGGTGGAACATGTTGTGCTCGATTATGAGAGGCACAATGTATCTTTATGGTGGGGCGCTGTGGCCCACCGAACACACTGGCGCGAACTTCTTGGGACGTTCGACAAAGCGAAGACGCTTTACTTGCGATTTTGGCTTGTCGATCAACTCGCTAGTGCCCTACAACCTGGGGAAGAAGAATCACCCACGGAGCTGCTACCCGAGCTGCAGGAGCTTACTTACCTGGCGGTCGCAGGTACTGGCGCTTCGTGCGTCACATTCGCTGGATTTCTCGATGCTCGCCAGAAGGCAGGCCGGCCCGTAACTGTGGTCCGTTGTGGAGAACCGCGCCCTTTGGCGGCGGAATTATTGGGTTCAGGTGCGTGGTGTTGTTTCTTCAATTGTCCGATCTGATGCCGACAAGACTGCCAGCCTTTATCCTCACTACGTTCAGATCATTCTCGAACATTCCCCGCAGTTGAGGACCATCATTGTCACTTAATAGTTTTGTATTATCGCGCGTCTCCCATGTTCCTGCAGTTTCGTCGCCCTAGCCGCACATCGTTGGTTTCCACCTGCATTGTTTTTGTCACGAGCATTGTGTTTGGGCACAGTTATATTTCATCGTTACGTAAATGTATACAGACATAGATTCTTTCGCCACAGTATTTGTCTAGAGGTTATACCCTTGACGACCACTCTAAACTATAATCTACGTATTAAAGAATGGATATGATATGAGGGTATCACATTATTCATATACGTTCGCTAGCAGACAAATGTCCTCAACCTGTTTCGAGCGGCCTGATCGAGCGGCCCGCTCTTCCACGCTTTGCAACGGCACGGCGTGCGACTGCGACTGGAGCGCCTGGCCAATAATCTCTTGGTCACGGTTTTTCTGTGTTGCCCAAGTCCCGTATTCGCCCTGCCGTTAAGGTGAAGTCAAGAAAAAAGAGACAAACAATGAACTTTAAAAAAAACATGGGTGCTTTTCGAGGACAAGGCCGGGGAAAATGTCATGTTGTCTGTATAAGTATCCCACCGATACCGAATAACTCTTCAAGCTTCAAGGACAAAAGGATCATGGGCTTACAAGAGACGTTTCACTTGACAACATTTCCGACGAAACCCCGATAAAACCTGTCAGAATGTATGCTATTTCTCCCCTATTTTTGTCATTTTATCAGATGAAATGATAAACACAGCGACGTGTTTATAGATCTCGGCGCGACTTGGTAACCCCCAGGCACGGAAGTGGAAGCAGATAGGCTGGAAAGCTGGATTCGAGGGGTAGGAGACTCGGAGATCGGAGAGAAAGTGTATGCAGAGTGACGAACGAGAGAACGCTCTTTCCCGAGCCAACCAGGCTCAGGAAAAAGCGTTCTTTATTAGTTCGCGATCTGGGAGACGATTGATCGTGAAAGGAACTCTCGCACGCAGTCAGTGAGTCCATCAGAAGTAATCAGAGTAGATCTCCAATCGTTCGTCGAAAATCGATATCTTCAGAAAGCGGAAATCTACGGATGGCCCCGGGCCTGAGAGAACCACTACTGTAGTACGCCGTGGCGTCTACGTCGCGATTGTTGAATTTGACACAACTACATACAAAGGAAGTTATCGCAGGATATGATAGGATATCAAAGTTGGCTCCCTGTGATGATTGGTCGACGCGGTTCGAAAATGAGAGCAATGGGGTTCCGGTCCGATGAGGGAATCACGCACCAGGAACTTGGCCCACTCTCAGGCTTACCCTTCAATTCGCCGTGTCATCTTCAGAATTTCGCCAGCCGCCACTGGCATGATCATATGAAATTCATGAAATCGTGTCAAGTTTGTCCGACCTCTCAAGTGCACCTTGAAGAAACCATTTTCCTCCCTCGAAAATACTTTTATGAAATGAAAACAAAGAACGAATTTTCGTTCAATCACGCTGCAACGCACAGGTTCGTCGGCCCTTCAATATTTCTTCCGTCGCCATGGCGAGGATCGACGGTACAGTATATCGATCAGACATGTCCTGATACTGTACAGTAGTTGGATGTCTCGTCATGAAGCCACGGTAAACTCCGAAGGGTAGCTAACGGTAGCTCGCAAAAAATGGCCGCATATCGGTTACTGTAGTCCCCCGCTCTTGATAAGGTTCATCTCCCACAAACATTTCATCTCCCTTGCATGCATGCTCTTCCGGTACTCCATAACCGCACCAGCACAACACTCTCCATGGACGTAAGTCACTAGGTCGGAGTCCATCCGCCGTCCGCTCAAGCTCAAGCCCCGGGTCCGAGCGTACGGCGTATGCCCCCGATGTATGCCTCACGGAACTAAGTGCTTATTATAGCATTTTCTGAGTTAACGCACGAAAAGCGAATAAATATGGATTCGTTACAACTGACATGGAGCTGAGAGGGTCCAGGTATATTGGAGCTCTAAGCCTCCGATATTTGTCGAAATCCCTCCACAACAGATATCCCAACAGAGAACAAATGCACACCAAGCTACTATCGCGAAGAGAAACTGTCCTCGAGAGGACGAATAGTAAACTGCAACTCATGATGTACGTATCGGGGAAGTGCGACAATAAAAGAGAATATAAGCGCACCGCTCGTCAGCAGCCCGCTCAGTACTATGCTCCCCAAACACGTCCTCATGTCGCATCGGGTTCACTGTTTCATCATCGATGTGCAGCCAACCTTCCCCTGAATCGCCGTCTCCGTTCGGGTGAAGGACATCGACCGTATAGTGCCCGCTGCCTGCAGATTCGCCATGATGGTAGAGGATTCCATAGAGTTTGTAATGCGGCGGCTCCAAGTCTGAGGGTCGTTGAGCAGTGGATACAATTACGTCTGAAATGACCAGCAAATCACAAAGTATTCTTAGCCTCGGCCGCCGGCGCGAGAAAGGTGGAAATCGTACCGAGTGGGATTTCGAGGTCTGGCGCCAACTGGATCGACTTTCCGATCTTCGTTAAACTGCCCGCAGCCGCATCGTACCGGACGCGGTTGAGATGGAGCACGAGTACTGAAGGATGCGCTTCGACGAGAACTTGCTGACTTGCGTTACCCAAACCGGACGCGCTAATTTGCTCGCCGGACTGCGGTTGCGAGATGTATGCGAGGGCGTCTTGAACGGTGCGTATCGAGTCGTGCTGTGCGCAGAGTCCTGAGGTAAGTCACCGCCGGAACATCCGTGCGGATAGCACGAGGAGAAAGGACGAGACACGGACCTGGATGTCGAGGTGGAGTGATCGCCAGTCTTCTGTAGGGACAGGGTCGGGCTGGTTTGGCCCGCGGACGGGCGAACGGAACTTCCCCCCGAATATACACGTGATAGGCGACTCGACCAAATTCGCCTTTCCATGTCCGTGCATTCTTTATCAATGCCAAGATCAGAACAGAGAGATGGAACAATTGGCCCACCATGACGCCTTGACTTCCAACATCAGTTTGGCCAGACTGAGACGCATCGCGTTCTTCTACTTCAAGTGAGGCACTGGCAGTCTGGAGACCACTAATAGAAGCGGTTAGTAGCGGGAGCAACTCTTCTTCAAGCGCGTCAAGGTATAGACAAAGAAACTCTTCCGCATCCTGCTGTTGGCCGTCCTATACAGCACAAATCAGTAACAGGGTGCCATTACGTGAGCACAGGAACGTACGAATAGAGGTTTGAGCTGTCTCTTCTCCTTCATCGCATCATACATGTACGTCGGTTCGAACGAATCGACAACGTTATCGCCTTTCTTCTCTCCATCGGCCCTTGATATTCCGCCTGCAGCCGGCTGCGACCGCTGTTGCGTCGAAGGCGACTCCTCCTCAACTAAGAATTCCTTGAGGAATCTCACCGTGGCATCCACCAGTGGTGTTGAACCAGCCCCAGTCTCAGGGACTCCTGCTCCGCGCTTCGCCTTCAGATCGCCTAGTTCCCTGAACGGGTTCCGGAACGGAGGGGAATTCACAAGCAGTTGCAGGACAGCATTCGCAAAGCATATATTCCCGGAATTAACGAGTCCACGAGGGCGTGGGCATGGAGGCGTGGTATTGCCAGTTGGACGAGGGGTGGGGATGGAGGGAGCAATGTGCGAGGAATTGGAAGCGATACCTGCATCGTAAGATTCCGAGAGCGTGTTCTGTGGATATTTTGGGATTGGTGCAGGTGCAGCATTTGTGGATGTGGTAGACAAAATTTGACTGGTTCCTGGTTCTGTATTTGGCGCAACTATATCCGAGCCCTGCTGCTCGTTTCCTTCGAGAGGATTAGACAGCGTAACGGTCGAAGAGATGTCTTGCGGGGCAGCGGCAACAACAACTGTGAGCGATATACCAGTTGGAGGAGAGCCGGAATGAACTGGGTTGGTCGATGGAGTCATTTCGGGGCCGTGAGGCGCCGCTCCGATTTCGCTAGTGATCGTTGGATTAGAAGACGAAAGCGGTTCTATGACGTTGCCCATTTGCTCGGCTTGTCGCGAAGCGGTGTTGCCGCCATCGGTTGGTGGATGATACGGGCATCGGAAGAATCGTCAGGTTGTGTGGGGAGAGGAAGAGAATTGTCTGGGCGATGACAGGGAATGCTGCATGATGGATACAACGATGGCTGCCACAGAATTGAGTCAAGAGAATCAGTGGAAGCAGAGAATGCAGTCAAGGCAGCATCGGTGCCTTGATGTAACGCGATGTAAAGATGGCGGATCCCTTTGAGAATATGGAAAGGTCTGCTATAAGATCCTCGGTACCTTGCTTTTGGTACAATCTCGTTCCATAACGTACAGAAGTCATGCTGTAGTCTTGGAAGGGTATTCCGTATGTCAGGTTTGGAAAGTGGTCCCCAAACCCTCCAATTAAAGTAATCGGAGCGAAGGTATTGGCGAGAAATGTGAATCAAGACGGCAAGTGACAAATTATCACCTCTAAGAGCAAGGTCGGAGTCCGGTAGGCCGAATACTCGGGCAGCGAGCGTAACCCAACTGTCATTTTCCCCCCGCACATTGAGAAAGATCCTAGCAGCCATGAGATGCACAACCTTAGGAATATCTTGATCTCTGTTTGTGAACCAACGTGAGAGAGTGCGTCCTATATCAACCGTTAGTGGCACTTCATTCCAAATTCTGAGAAAAATATCTTCAAGGATAAACGGGTTGGTCACGGCACGAATTCGGTCCGTTACATTAAGGGAGATGTCAAGCCGACGAGCTTTCTCCGAGTCGTCGACCGAATTAGAGGACCAAGTACGGACTAGGAATCCACCCAATACATCTCTGAATTTTTCGCCAAGTTTAACGGGAAAACGTCTTTGATGGTCCACGAGCTTTGAGTTGAAGAAGCCAGGGATGGCCTCGAAGAAGTTTTTCAGTGAGTCGTCGTCGCCTAGAACACTGATTGTCCAGTCCAAGATCTGAACGTCGATCTCCGATGACCGTTTTGACGCCGTTTCCTCCGCTGCTTTCTCCAAACCTCCTAGCACCCATCCTTGGTAACGGCCCTTCAAGTCTTCACAGCGCTCCCAGGCCCGATAGCTCCAAAAATAACCAGACGTGATGGAGGCGAGAATTTTAAAAATGAAATGATGTATATGGGCATATAGGAACCCAATTGGTGTAGAAAGCGGTGAGTGGTATGGGCTATTGTGCCGGAATATTGGCAGTAGGGTGATCAACCCATATACCAAAGAGAAAAGCCCGATCCAGCAAATCACATAGCTGAACACCTCGCGGTCGACATTGAACAGGAAAATGGCCAGCCCGCCAAAGAAAAGGAACAGTGAGAGATGCAGCAGCATCGGCAGTCCTTCAACTGCCCACGGAATATGCATCTTTTCCACGCCCTCGGCAAAGAATGCACGCATCCGCGCTCGATTTTCGGGGCTGCACCGCGCAGGCTGAGCCAGACGGACATATCGACGTGCCCATTGATGTAACGATGTCGCCCACAAAGCACAGCTCACACTCATCACCAAGCTCAAGAACCAGAGAGTGTTCACCCAGACGGAATATCTTGGAGCAGAGAATGAGGGTGGTTTGGCGACAGGGAAAGAAATAGATGGGCGTGTTGCGTTCGGGTCGGCCAGAACTTGATAGATATTGCCGAGGTAAAATGCGGAGATATCCTGACTGTTTGGTCTCAGGTCCTGGACAGTAACAGCAAGGAGGGCAGCGACTGCAGCGGAGAATAGACCGGTCTATAGTATTCCAGTTTATATGCAAAGACAGGCAAATGGCAACATGAGGACTCACAAAAATGAGGATCCCATCAGCGTCCTTCTGCCATCGCTCAACCATTTTGTTGTCCTCTTCATCTGCGGCCTTGGAATACATGGAGAAGAGAGGACCTGAGCTGTCCCCAAAATTGGATTCTCCTTGCGATGGCTGGTTCGGCGTCGTCGCAGGATGGTCGCGGCGGTCATCTACTATACATAGTTGAGAAATTCGCGGAGACAAGTCGAATCGACGGTTCACGCACCTGAACCGCCCTGTCCACCGCCCACCTCGGGATCAGGCCGATCAGGGGTCATAGTTTGAGACATTTATGGTGAGGAACTGTGTACTGAGCGTATATAGAGTCTGGGATCACTTCGATGGGCACCTTAGGAAGGATGGTGTCGGATGAAGGACATGAGATCGTTGAATGTTTGTCATTGTTTGACATTGAATCCCGCTATCCCTGGTCTGAGGCGCCGCTCACGTAAGTGCTCGCCGACGTAAATGACCGTTCTCGCTTGTCCAAACCTCGGAGAGTACTAGTCATGTTTGTCTACTAACGGTCAGTGTCATCTATCTTCGATATCATTATCGATATTCTCACTGTATTGTTTCATTTCTTGCAACTTCACTGAGGTCCCGCCGACTGGCCCGAAGATTTTCGATCCTCTGAGTCACCATGGCGACGAGCGAAATATTCAAGGACTGACAGGTGCGACGTGCACTGATCACAGAAACGAAAAGACTTCTTTGTTTTCCTTCATCAAAGTAATTTCGAGGGAGGAAAATGGTTCAAGGTGCACACTTGGGTCCACTTGAGAGGTGGTCGGCCCAAGCGTAGCCGCGTAGCTTGGGGCCAAGGCTGTGTGAGGTGTGGGGCCGCTCGGGCTGTCTGGCTGCATGACACACCTGTCAGTCACCCTCTCCTAGGATAAGGGTCTGAGGGTCTGTACACCAGTATGTGCAGAGGCAGTAAAGAGTTGCGATCTGTGCAGCGATTTCGAGCCTGCAAAAGCTCTCATCAGGTGGCTACCGCTGCCACAATCGCGCGTCCTTCCGAGTCCGGTTAGGGGCCTAACCATTCGCCACTAGGGGGATTCAGCCTGAACGGCATGACCCCGGATGGGATGGTGTGCTAGGTGGGAAAACACAATCGGGAGGGTGGGTTGTTGCTTCCACCCCAGCCTTTTATGCCGGCCAGGCATCCCAAATGTGCTTGTGCAACGTGCAATGGCGAACCCTTTTCGGGTGCCGGTGCCGGTCTAGAACGGTGCCATACGGTCCCCGTGAGAGTGCCTTGCCTTAGCTAGCCTGCGGGCTAGCCTCACGGGACCCCCTAACTCCATCTGATGATCCGACGTCATGCCGGCACAGCTTGGGACAACTTGACACGATATGAGATTTACATGGCGGCTGACGAACTTCTGAAGATCATACGGCGAAATGAAGGGTTAGAATGGGCCAAGTTTACGGTGCGTGATCCCCTCATCAGACTCGATTGCTCTCATTTTCGAACCGTCAACCATCCTCACAGGCAGTCAACAGACTGTCAACTTCCTTGGTGATTGTGTCAAATTCGATACTCGTGATGTAGGCGCCACCGTGACGGCCCAGGGGTTCTTTCAGACGCATCAGTAGCTTTCCTCTTCTCGAAGATATCGATTTTTGACGACGATTGGATCCATGGAGATCTACTGATTGCATCTGATGAATTCACCGCGAGCATATATCTCCTTTCACGATCGATCGTCTTCCCGATCGCGAACTACTGTAGATGACCATTTTTCCTGAGCCCATTTGGCTCGGGAAAGAGTGTTCTCTCGTTCGTCCTTCTGCATAACATGCTCTTTCTCTTTCTGACTCCTCGAATCCCGTTTTCATATGAATGGCTTATCGGTCTCTTCTTCCAAATTCGTGCCTGCGGATTAAATATTCCGACTAGTTTATCGGGGGTCTTGGTCAGGAATGTTGTCAAGTGAAACGTCTCCAGGGCCCACAGTTTATTTCTGTTACTTTCGTCCTGAAAGAGTTATTTGGTTTCGGTGGGATGCTTTGTACAGATAACATGACATTTCCCCCCGGCCTTACCCTCAAAAAAAAACGTCCATGTTTTTTTCCTAAATCTATTCTTTGTTCTTTCACTTCACTTCACATTGACGGTAGGGTAAATTCCTAGCCGAATCAACACAGAAAAATCGTGACAAGATGGCCTGGCGCTCCAGTCGCACGTGACGTTGCAAAGTGGGGAAGAGCGCGTCGCTCGCTCAAGGCGCTCGAAACAGGTTGAGAATGTCAGTCTGCAAGCAAACGGTAAGGTACAGTGAACACCGGGAGATAAGTTTCATCGCGGTTTTCCGAGCCGAGGACAAAATCCGGGTCTCTACTATACTGTAGGAATTCCATAGTCAAAAAGACGGCACAAGGCGAAGTCGTATCGTGCATCGGCACGGGATTGGAGTATTTCTATTCAGAAAGCGTCGGGCAACGTTATCTGACCTCGGCAAGTTACAATCTTCAGGAAAAACCTCCTTTGCTAACCAGCTCAGGCTAGACACAGTAGGATTCGTTTGGTCTCATTATTGCCGGGTAGCAGTAGCACGTCGTTAGGCCGATTATATTGGTCCCCCTACTAGTTGGCCTATACAAGCCTTAGTAGCGGTTATTAGCGGAAATTTAGGTTTATTAGTTACGTATCAATTTCATGCAAAAGTACCATAGTCATTAGTAGCAGTTATTAGTAGCCATTTAGGCTTATTAGTTATGCTAAGCATGGTATCAATATTACCGTAGTTCTATTAGCTTGCCTAGAATGTCGCAATCAGGCATTATTATATAATAGGAATCTTTAAATCGGTTGTATTTCATTCGACTCATAGCAGCAAAGAGTAAGATATACACAACAACGTTATGTCGTAGATAAGATGGCCCAGTAGTAAGAACCATAGACCCGAGAGAGCACACGCGGGGAAGATCGCGGTTCAGTCATCTCAGTACAGTCAAACGCTGGGGGCAGTGACCGGCTCTGCAGCGACGCTGGACCCGTGGACCTTTCCAGTGGGATATACATGTCTACGCCAACGCCAACAGGGCGGTGGATGGGAGGGAGGTTGTCATCGTCGTCATCCATCTTCCGATGTCTGGGAGCGTAGTCTGGGTAGCGCGGCAGGCTGTGTCGTCGATCGTCACGACCATTATAAGGGGGTGATCATGATCTTGGGTGGGCAGAAGGGGAATTGCGTCCTATAAGATGAAACATGCGGGGGAAACAGTTGTTGAGAACGGGACATGGCATACAGCATGGAAATAAAAAGGGAGAAGGCCACACCCACCATTCCATGGTCTGACGCTGTCGACGGTCCTGACAGCGAGCTCAATAACGGACGTGCGGTTGACGCGATGACTCCTCCGGTTTTGCACTCTCAGGGTGGCCGATGATGTCGAGTTGTTAATATTGATGTTGGTGCGACTCTGGATACACGTGTGGTGCTCGTCAAGAAGGTCGAGCGAGCAAGGTGGCAGAAGCGTCGTGGACAGCAGTTCCACAGCATGAACGCTAGTGCCGAGTGACAAAGACAAAACGAGAGCGCACAGGTATATCGTCAGTGATAAGACAAAAAGAAAGGAAGAAATCCTCAACTACTCATGTTACCAGCAATATTCGAGTTCGCACTGGCACTGACAAGCCGTGTAGCGTAGGCGACGTCCGAGGAACGAACGTGTGGTGCCAGCTTGATGATTTTGATGGAGGATGCGTGGGCCGCGTGGCCTGGTGGCGACTTGCAGGAAAGGTCTGAACGGGCATGGGCTGGGTGGGCCTGGCGTTGACTTACAACTTGAGGGACTTGAGGAACGAATGTGCAGAAGAAAGCAGATGACGCGAGACCTAGCAGGAGCATGGGCGCCACTGCAAGGGTGTCGAGACCCGTCTCGGACGATTGCCGAGAACTGAAAGGCACGCTAACGAGAGATGAGAGGAAAGAAAGTCAAAACAATGGGGTAGATTCCATGAATAGATGGATAGATGCCCTCCTCGACGAGTAGGAGGGCTGTCTTACATACATGAGCGCTATGTCTGGTGTCGGCGACCTCGGAGGTGGCTACATAAAGGAAAGTCTAACATGGGATGAAAAAGGGAGCGTACGGCTGCCGCGTGGTGGCAACGTTATGTCTTGTGTCACGGCTTGAAGCTTGAAAGGTGTGTTGTGTCGAGCGCGAGGCGATAACAACGACGACAAAAGACAGAGAAAAGAAAATATCAAAATATCAACAAGACGGCGGGCGCTGACGCGGAGACCGTTCCGTTCCACGCCCAACCCCGACACACTCCTTACAGAACCAACTTGAAAAGATGTCACAAATTAGCTGGGAGGTCAACCGGTCAAGGAACAAGAGAGGAGAGAAGAAGTGGGCGTTTGACATCAATGTGGCGTGTGGCGTGTTCGAGTTCATTTTATGCACGTGACTTTCGACTTGGAGAATTTAGGTGGAGCCGGAACGAGCGCGTCGTGTTATCCGTCCTTTCACTACATCCCACTTCCGCTGCCCAGCAGTGGCTCTTCGTACATACTCAGATCTCCCTCTGTAATTACATACTACCTAAGCCACATCATTGAAACAGGATGGGACAAAGCCCACACTGGCACGGATGCCCTTGTTTCGTTTTTCATCAACCTCGACAGCCATCCGGCCCATTCCCCTAACGACACCCCAGAGGGCAAACAAGCCCTAGTCTGGTACCAAGCTCATGCACGCGTGGACTGGCACCGAAAGCTAGCCAACTTCAAGAAGAAGGTGAAGGACTTGTCCATCCACAACAACGTCACCCAGGCTCACGCACTGCACCTTTACACCCCCATGCACCGCATTTACTTGCACCCTTGCGCTCCATGCGTGGCACCTTCTAGCACTGTTGTGTACATGCATAGCACTTTCCCGCACCGGCACGCACCACGTGCTGCACCCACCCACACTGCATTTACTTGCACCTTTGCACTACACGCGCGGCACCTTCTCACACTGTTGTGTACCACACACGGAACCTTTCTGCACCCCCATGACACCATGTTGCACCCTCCTGCACTGCGTTTATGTGCACTCTTGCGCTCCATGCACAGCACCTTCTCACACCGTTGTGTACCACACACGGGACTTTCCTGCACCCGCACGCACCACGTGCTGCACTCCCCCATCACACACATCATGCGGCCCACCCGCACCCGCATGGTCCGCACTTAAACTGCCAACAAACCAGCTGAACAAAAGCTAGACGAAATGGCAGCAGCGCTGGCCCGAAGGCCCAGCCCAAGCCAAATAAGTCATCGTAAAGCAGACTGAAATCCGGATGCTACCGGCCCTACATTAGCAGCGGGTTGGAAACGTGCTCTTTACATTATGTCTCTGTAGTACCTTGTATCTAGTCTGGCCTACTTTTCCTAACTGACTTTTGAATAGAACTATTATATATCTAGTCTGTCTACTTTTCCTAACCGACTTTTGATAGAACTTATTATTATCTAGTATACCTCCTTTCCTAGCCGACTTCGAATAGAACTGATTATGCATCATTAGCAGCTTTAGTGACTTTCAGGAAAGATCACTGGCTTAAAAGCCTTAAAACGGCTTTTGAGCGTTCCAAGAGCTCTCAAGCTAAATAAGCCCATATTTTTTGGTTTTTTGTTTTAAGCATAACTCAGTCAATTCTTGTCCAATTTGCATGCTTGAGGGCTCATTAGAATCGCATTAAAAAGGGCTACGTCATGAATACATAGAACCTGCAATATTCCTGCATTTCACCATTTCAAGCTAAATAAAGAGGAAAAAAGCAGATGGATCTTTTGCTGATGATCATGTCAGATCTACAGGCTCTAATAAATTTAATATTAGGAAAAGAGGTTTTTCCTGATGCACACAGGACTATTGTGACTTCGCCCCCTCATCCACGATCCTCAACCCAATCAGCTGTCCATCCACAGCCTACCGCCCACCCCTGCTGGAAACCTGGTCCCAGCAATCATCGATGGTATATTCCCTGTGCATTCGGGATCGCGAGCCTCTCCGCTCCGCGTCCTGCTTCGTTACTGGTGTATCTTTGATTCGATTCCTGGGACCACAGCCACAGGCTTGTGGCGGGTCAGCTGCGAATCTCTCTGCTTTCGGAATTCGGACCCACCACCCCTAGCTCGTTCTGAAGCGGCGTTGAAATGGCAACGTTGGCGTTGGCAATGAAGAGGTATCCAGGTACAGAGATTAGCCTTTACTGGATGAGAAGAGATAAGGCGACAAACGTGAACAATATGTGAGTCGGAATTGTTCATGGTGTGGTGTGAGGGATACTGAGACTGGTGGGTCAGTCTCTGCATCGGCCTTTGCTTGTTGTAGTAGGTGGGTGGCGATTAGATTGTGAATGAAAGTGTGCACAGACAACGCTTTATTATGGAAGATCTTGGTTGTGTGGGAGTACTGACTTGAAGGACGGTGACATAACCTGCGAGGAGACTTTAGCTCCACAGTTACGACAAATCAACAAATCACACTCACTTATGTGCGGTCGGAGCACCATCTTCGCCCCTTCCCGCTGCAACCTGTGCTTTGGTAATTATGATGTTTCTAGCCGGGCTTGTCTAGGTGACGTGTCTTCTCTTTTCACCACTCCCCCTCCCCTCTGTAGTTAATTTATCGAATTCGTGCGCAGAAAGAGGTAGCGTTTAGGCTCTAAGGCGGAGCGAGGCGAGTTAAGCAGGAAAAGGACTCAAGATGATAGCCAGATTAATCTTTTGGCATAGTAGCGATCACAGTGTTTTATATACATGCAGTTCTATAGTTAAGATGATAGTGTGAAAAGTAGTGATGACGCTTGTACTCAGTGAAAGGGAAACGGCCGCTGATCACTAGTGTTGTAGGTTGAAAGGGGGACCCATCACTCAAAGGTAGGCCGGGGGCGTCTGGTAAGCGATGTCACCGTAACAGGGCAAAGGTAAACTGGCGACGTCCGTGCCGTGGTGGTAAATACGTTTCTATCTCAAGTGACACCGCACCGCAAATCAAAGGTCGCATATCCAGTAGAGGATTTATAAAGGAAAGCTTTCAGTGTCGGCTAATCCTTCTCATAATGAGGCCATTCTTGTTCTTGCTTCGGCATTCAATTTATCCGTACACAATTGAGACGTTCGAGTTCTTGCTTTAGAACATAAGGATATGGTGCCGGCGACTAAGGATACTGACTAAAGGCGAACTTTATTAACTTCAAGCGACTTCTGAAACTTCCCAAGCTTCTGATGTAAGGAGCAGATTGATCCTTAAGAAGGACAGGCTGGACGGACGGCATGAAATATCAAGGCACGGTGCCGGGACGCTCCTAGACGTTGATGGGGAAGACATCCGACAGTGCCCGATGTGTCTTGTGGGCGTCATCCAATGTCGCGCCGGCCCGGCACGGCCACTGGCACTTACAACATCTAATGCTCCCAAAACGGTAGCCAACGATGATCGATAATCGATAATCGTTTGGGATGCCAGTGCTGCGATCGAGCATGAGCTTCGTGATCACCAGGTCGATCACTGCTAGATGACCCGGCCGAGGATAAAGAAAGAACTTAGCAACTGCTAATCTTATGCATTATTGTACTCGGTGAGTCAAAGAGTTCTAGTCGCCACGTTAGTACCGCTTGAAGCAAAGGTGGAACTTGCGATGCAGTGCCGGAGCACCGTTAGCCACCTCTGTGTCAATACCTCTCTTTCTTCTCCTTTCTTCTCTGCATGCTCTTGTTTCTGTCCTGCCTCTTTTCCCTCACGACATCGACTCCACCGATGTTATCATCTCTATAGAACTACCGTCCACACCTCTGCATCTCTTGTTGACATATCCCTCTCTCCTCTCCCTCTTTATACAATAACTCTGTTCTTCAGTTGCAGCGCCGGCACTACTAACTACAGTACATTGTCAGTGATTTGTCACTGACTATGAAGCCGATTAATAAGGATAACAGCAATGAGTAATACAGGGGCGGTGAGCGATATAGAGAATAAAAGTAATGGGTGTCACGTATGATGTGTCGATGTGTCAAATAATAAAAACTAGCCAGATAACCAAAGTGAGTTTTTTTTTCGCGGTGAATGGACTAGGCCAATTCCAGTATAAAAAACGTCCTGCCGAAAGGGTCGGGAAACTTGTTCAGAACAGGTAAGACAGAGTATAGATAACCAATACAGTCATCGTGAACGGCAAAAGAATGTATTGTGGAATCATGAACGCAGAAAGATGATCCGCAGACCCAGTAGGCGAGTGGATTTGTGTAAGGAATACCTACGAAACCCACACACGTTTCAAGTTGAGGTCGAAAGCGGAAAACCGATACTCACCTGAGTCGTAGGACCTGGAAGACCCGATAATAGGCTGAAAGATGCGCCAGTCAGTAAGGATCCCGCAAGTCAGTGGAACAAATAAAAATGACCGCGGCCACACATATTAAGGAAGTGCCAATGGCAAGTGAAGGAGACTCGGAAACAACGTACATGCACACGAATTGCAAAACCTTATCATCGCGGTGTATGAAGCCCAGGTGCGCGAACCATCGCGTGATACCGACGCCAATCAGAGGGGTGACGACCATTTTCGCCAGAGCCAGCGCGGCAATCGCACCTGTGGGCAAAGGTTCTTCTGACCGCAGCTGTAAACAAGCGATGGCACTCCCAAGGCATAGAAGGCCCATCGGGGCGTACGCCGCGCCGGCGAAACTGGCCATGTCAAGGATGAAGGCTAGCGGCGGCTGCCCGTCTGGCGCTACGGGCGGAAGCGTGGTTGGAAGTTCGATGACGGCAGTATGAAGAGGGCTTTTAAGGGGTTTACGAGGGCGATCACGATTGCGAGTATGATCACGATTGGGGCGGGCTTGAAGAGTTGTTTCAGGAATTGTCCTGAGCGGGAGAGGACTCGGAGGTTGTCACGATGGCAACTCGAGAAGTGACCGTTTGTAGGCTTTTGGAGAAGTTCGGTCGCCGAAGAGGCTGACGTAGCTGACGTAGGTGTGAGAATAATGCTATCCTCGGAAACAATAGTGGATATCCGAGAAAGTGGTAGGTTTGGGAGTGGTTTTTGGTCGAATCTTTCGTATTGGCTTACGATCTCATTGCAAGAGACAGTATCATTTTTCTCGACGTCACGCCTACCTCCGAGCCTCGGGTTTTACTACCATTAGGATGTCCGTGGAGACGCAAGAGACGCCCGACTGAAAGGGCAACATTTGTAAACATTCTGCGCCGTTGAAGGGACGTCCTATCTCGAAGTTCCTCCGATGCGACATCTGGCCCCTCAAAGTCTTTGGAGACCATGAGAAAGCCTCCGAGAGGGAAAACGGCGATCTTAAGGACGGTTAGTCAGCTTCACGCCGATATACTCTGTGTAGCTCGGGGGGAGAGAACGAACATAAAAGAGAAGCATCAACGTAGAGAGGTATGCAATCGCGAGATTTTCGTCGTCCACACCGCTGAACGGAGCGGACGCCATGATTCCCAACGAAATGGACGTCGCTAAGTGCAAAAAAAGTCACTCAGATTGGGCGATCTGCCAGTGCCGGGATGCACATACGTAGGTCACCGTAAGTTCCCCAGGACCCAGTGGCCAGTATCCCATACCTAAATCGATGTGGTACCCAGAAAAGGCGTTTGATGGTCCAAGCCATCAACAGACCAGCTACGGCATAAATCAAACCAACGACGGTCACCGGGGCCATCGAACTAATGTTCTGCGAATTAAATGCAGGAACGATATGGGAGAACAGCAGGCATGGCAAGGCGATATTCTATCAAAAACAAAATTGGTGAGCAGCTCTGCAACCCATGACATACATAATAGTAAAGGGGCCGTTTCTATCGTTAGCCTTCGTACCATTACAATCTGAGCAACGCCGCGTGCTGCTTCAGTTGGGAAGAGTTTCGCCTTGCTCAACGCAAACCCTGCACTGACCGTCAAAAAGCTAAGAAAAATGAAATCCAGTCAGAAGAGACGACAACGGGGGGATCTGTTCTTTGAATGGGTGAATACAGACGTGCGCAGCAAAGGCCGAATTGAGGTCCACAAAAGGTAGCCGGTAGAGATCATGTTGTGAGTATCACGGTGGTCAAGTGGGTAACACTGTCTAGTGCCAGAGCAGCCAGACTAGCGGGAAAGTTTGGAATAGCTGTAACAACGACATCTGGGTCATTTTATCAGTTTGGCTTGAATATTCATCACGGCCAGGGCCTGTCGGTCTCCATCACGAAAAAAAGCATTTGCCCTTCCTGGGGTTAGTACCAGCCCAGTTACGATTTAGACTCATTTAGCGGCTCTTGACTTCTCGAAGGTAATGACGTCCGAGTCGGCCATGAAACAGATTGTACGCCAGCTGGTTATTCTTTCGGTCGAATTCATTTAGGGCCCCATACAGCAACGAAGAATTTTAAAAATTCTATTCAGTTTTCAAGTTAGCGGGAGAAACCGGAAATCCCGAAACTTTTGCCGCATGACAACTGAAAAGATTTTGTTGCTGTATGCGCCTTTTTTTTTTTTTGGTTAGTCATTCTTGTGAAGTCGTCACAGATGAAGAGGCAAATGATGTTGAGGTTTGGTTGACTGGAAGAGGACGAAGACTTCGAGGAAATCTACGGTGCAGACTCCGACTCGGAATCCGCCGCCCGATTCAGGGACCTTGATGGTTTACAGTACTGTACTACGTATTGTATTGTCTTCGGCCCCATACTGGATAATCAGCCTCAGTTGACTGCATTCCCCGCTCTGCTCGGACTTGAAGCTTGAAACTTGAAACTTGACAACTGATTCGAAAAACGTAGACTTGGACCGTTGGACGTCTGCAGAAAAACTTGGGAGCTTCGGAACGACGTTTGCCGAATATGATGGCCCTTGACCTAATTGGGCAAAGCACCGTCATCGCCCTTTCGCCGCCGTTGTCCGCTTTTATGGACCTCCCGACTCCTCCGTGGTCTGTTCAGGTAATAGTATAGCACAGTGTGCAGTAGATGTCATGTCTAGTCTCAACTCTCAAGCAAGGGCAGTTCAGGCTGGCAGGTAGTATATAAGACTCATAAGAGGCACTGGGATGAGCGAACAAATACTTTTCGCACTTGAGCTCTCGTCCACTGTACACTGGTCTGACACTAGATCCGGCCAATGCACGCGTCGGGGTTGCAAGGTACTTCCTAGGGGTTGGTCCCGTGCTTCCTCCTACGCCTCAAGACCCTATACTAGCTCGGCTACATGGAGCTCTCAATGGAGGAGTCTTTGAGCACCCATGGAATGCAAATCTTCGTCTTCAGGCCACACCTCTGGAAAATCTGGGGCCCTGCCAGTGTGCAAGGTGCTACGCCTCACATCGGGGGACATGGAGGTGCACACGTGCCCAAGCAGCTACGCAAGTTGAAGATCAATATTAATCGGGAGCTGTTTTCAGCTGGTGGGGTGATATAATAATAGTTTGGCAGTTTGGCATGGTGATGGTGTGAATGGGTAGGCAAACATCTTGCTGGGCGAGGGCGACGTGTTGCCTGCATCGGATCTTGCCCGTTTTTGGCTAGGTTATCCGCAGTGTCGCGTGAAATTGTTACGTGGACATGTGCGAAATATGGGAAACGTCTACGATTTTCCAATCAGCTGGAAGAGTGCTGGAAGCCAGGGCTACATTTTCTCTAACCGTCCAACTACTTTGCCCTGACTCGAAACAAGGCCATCGCAACGAATTCAGAATACCATGCCTCCTCCCTCCTAACATGACTACTGTATAAACAAACTCCATGAGTAGCAAAGTGTACATATTCGTGTTACTTGCACCAAACGACGAGGGTGTTTGCCCATCCACCCATGATGCGTTAACTCGAACTAACCCACGCCTGGCCACTCCTACCACGAGTAAGAAGATGTCACACAGGCAGTATCTCAGAAACCAGCCAGCCGAAGTGATCCGAAATACATTCCATCAAAGCACCCCAATTTTCATAATCTTGTGACTCTTGTCCCCGACAGACGAATAAACTATTAAAACAATACAACAAATCGGATGTCGAGCATACTTGTAAGCTCGGTTTTTTTGCTCGCACTGATACATCACTTCAGTCATTCACACAACCGTACGCTTCAATCCTTCCTGTTCCTATCGCTGCGCTTCATCATAAACCTAGCGGTCTAGCCTCTGTGAGGTCGATAGCACGGCTACGCTTACATAGACCGCTTCGGCACGCCTGCCACACAATCTGAGCTGATCTGAGCTGTCCGGGACGTCTTAGTCTCGATCGCAGTTTGATCGGCTCACATTTGACACGTATCATTCGTCCTTGCCACATCCCGTCTCTCATACTTTCCCCATAACGAGTGGATCATTCACCAAGATACGTCGCTCACTTGCTTGCTCCTGTACTCTTTCAGAAACTTCATTCATTCCTCGATGTGATTCAGCCTTCTCCTCACATCACGATTCTGTCTGTCTTGACAGTCGCCCACTGGTAGTGTTTTAGTTAATTTCTACTGCATCGCTGTTTCGGTGCCAGATTACGCACCATGATGTTAACTCACAACCTGCAGTGTCAGCCAGGTGGTCAACGGGCGTCGACACACACCTGGTACAAGTTCTCCGCTCCCGCGCCTCCCAAGAGCTACTCGCAGGATAAGTTAGTCAGCCATGAAAATAGAACCAGGTACATGTCCCGGCCTTTGGGCACTCGTATCCAGTTCCCCCTTCCCGTTTTTATCGCCTTCGGGTACGTCGTCTCTTCTGCTTATTGCACTTTCGATTCGGGTAGTGCGGTAGAGTCGTGCGAGTGAGTCCGGGAAGGACAGAGAGTAAAAGGACCTATATAAATAGAAAGAAGGTCAGCATTTGACCAGAAGACGATATACACGGTGGCTCGGTGGCTCAGGCTCAGGTTTGGCATAGCGTCGTTCGGGTCAAAGTGCGGCAGAAGAGAGGCAAATGGCACGGCAAACGAGAGGGAACTAGATTTTAAGAGTCCATCCTAGCGTGTTTAAATACACGAATCAGCTATCTAGAGTCTGGAGGGAGAGGGGAAGCGAGCTGTTGAGTGAGCGAAGAGATGAATACAGTAAAAGAGGTAAAAGAGTCGAGTGCGCTCGGCACTCTCCGATCACATGCCAAGAAAGCTTTTCCCACGGCGTCTGTGAAAATTGCGTCAGACCAGATATCGACCAACGTAACGAGGACCGTGCGTGTATATTGCGTGTTTACCGTTTACCACTTGCAGACGTTCGATCCGTTTCTCTATCTCCGAGCTATGCAAGAGAGTTTAGTGTCTAAACTCTCTTTCATAGCTTGTAGAATCACCACTGAACGAGATGTGGTCTCATGTGGAGTATAACTAAATGTTACTGAATGCGTGCGTACTGCTAGATGGCCTGTGACTAATGACATTTTTCTAATAGTGATCCCATTACTCCAGCCCAGATCCCTCACACCAACTCAAATCGCCGAATCGCATGGAAGTCTATCCTTTGGGCTATCCGAGCAACGTGTTGAGGTGACAGGTTCGTGCTTATTAATAAACCCCAATTCCTTGATACCTCGGTAGTTTTTAGTCCTTCGAGCCGATAATTTCCCAAATATCAAGAAATATCCTCTTCTCAAGAGGAAACTCTTCGTTATTGTATCCAACCCTGAGACAACGGTGAAGACCGCAGACGTTCGGGTTGAGGGACGGATAGCAAAGTGGGACCAGAACCTGGATTGCATACGGTCGACATCCCGAACGGAGAAAGCGACACAGGGGAAGGTTGGCTGCACGTCGATGATGAAGTGGTGACCCGAATGTGATATCAGGACGTGTTCGGGGAGCATGGTGCTAAGCGGGCGTCTGACGAGCGGTGCGTTTATCTTCTCTTCTATTGTCGCACTTCCCCGATAGGTACATCATGAGTTGCCTTTACTTGTCCTCTCGAGACATTCCTTCGTTTAGCTTACTGTCCGTTTGTAGTCTGCTGGGATATCCGTTGTAGAGTTAAATATAGACGCCCATGATGTGCCAACTGGTATCTGCCCTTCTCGTCTGAACAAGTCCTATTATGTAAGGTTCTTAGATTTGCCCAGCGATCATCGATCAACTGTATCGGAGCGATAACACCCATGTTCGTCTCTGGACATTCGATAATAATAAGATATCGATCTAAACCCATCCCTTCTCTTTCTCGCCTTCACCGTCTCGCTTCTTTTCTGTTCGCAGCCTAGCCACAGGCACGCAGCAACACACAGAGCATACTGATTTAGCATAATTTTATCATAATTTTCTCTGTACTGTACGTCCTGCTCCCTCCACTCTCTCCGCACTTTTCACCATCACCTTCTGCCACCGACTCGGACCGGACCTTGTAGTAGAGATTCCCTATGTTATTTAAATCCACCTTCCTACTTATTGAGGAGGGCGTCGTCTTGAATTCTGAAAGAATCTCCCATTTTCTCTCCTTGTTTTTCCCTCATCGTTCTGTGTTTCCTGTGCGGTGTTGTCCCTCGTCGTCACTTATTTCTCTTATAGTCCCATCCTTTCCCTGTCATGGACGGCGCTGGCGGTCCCTGTCCACACCTCTGCGTCTCTTGTTGGCATATCCCTTGCTCTTTCCTCTCCCTCTTTATACAATAACACTGTTCTTGCAGCGCCAGTACTACTAATTACATTACATTGTCACTGACTACGAAGGTAGCAAAGGCAATTAATAGGGTAAGCGATATAGAGGGTAAAAGTAATGAGTGTCACATGTGACGTGTCGATGTGTCGAATAATAAAATTGACGCTGGTGGGCCAAATTTATCACTTTGATTAGCCAGATAACCAAAGTGAGTTTTTTTTTGTGGTGAATGGACTAGGCCAATTCTAGTATCAAAAAAATTCCTGCCGAAATGGTCGGGAAACTTGTTCAGAACAGGTAAGAGAGAGTATAGGTAACCAATATGGTCATCGTGAACGGCAAAAGAATGTATTGTGGAATCATGAACGCAGAAAGATGATCCGCAGACCCAGTAGGCGAGTGGATTTGCGTAAGGAATACCTACGAAACCCGCATGGGTCACACACATTTCAAGTTGAGGTCGAAAGCAGAAAACCGATACTCACCTGAGTCGTAGGACCTGGAAGACCCGATAATAGGCTGAAAGATGTGCCAGTCAGTAAGATCCCGCAAGCCAGTGGAAAAAATAAAAGATGATCGCAGCCACATATATTAAGGAAGTGGTGCCAATGGCAAGTGAAGGATAAAACAACGCACATGCACACGAATTGCAAAACCTTATCATCACGGTGAATGAAACCCAGGTGCGCGAACCATCGCGTGATACCGACGCCAATCAGAGGGGTGACGACCATTTTCGCCAGAGCCAGCGCGGCAATCGCACCTGTGGGCAAAGGTTCTTCTGACCGCAGCTGTAAACAAGCGATGGCACTCCCAAGGCATAGAAGGCCCATCGGGGCGTACGCCGCGCCGGCGAAACTGGCCATGTCAAGGATGAAGGCTAGCGGTGGCTGCCCGTCTGGCGCTACGGGTCGGAAGCGTGGTTGGAAGTTCGATGACGGCAGTATGAAGAGGGCTTTTAAGGGGTTTACGAGGGCGATCACGATCGCGAGTATGATCACGATTGGGGCGGGCTTGAAGAGTTGTTTCAGGAATTGTTCTGAGCGGGAGAGGACTTGGAGGTTGTCACGATGCCAGCGCGAGGAGTGACCGTTTGTAGGTTTTTGAATAAGATCGGTCGCCGAAGAGGCTGAAGTAGGCGTGAGAATAATGCTATCCTCGGAAACAATAGTGGATATCCGAGAAAGTGGTAGGTTTGGGAGTGGTTTTTGGTCGAATCTCTTGTATTGGCTTACGGTCTCATTGCAAGAGACAGTATCATTTTTCTCAATGTCGCCGCCTACCTCCGAGTCCCGGGTTTCACTACCATTAAGATGTCCGTGGAGACGCAAGAGACGCCCGACTGAAAGGGCAGCATTTGTAAACATTCTGCGCCGTTGAAGGGACATCCTATCTCGAAGTTCCTCCGATGCGACATCTGGCCCCTCAAAGTCTTCGGCGACCAGGAGAAAGCCCCCGAGAGGGAAAACGGCGATCTTAAGAACGGTTAGTCAGCTTCATGCCAACATACCCTGGGTAGCTGGGGGGAGGGAACGCACATAAAAGAGAAGCATCAACGTAGAGAGGTATGCAATCGCGAGATTTTCGTCGTCCACGCCGCTGAACGGAGCGGACGCCATGATTCCCAACGAAATGGACGTCGCTAAGTGCGAAAAAAATCACTCAGATTGGGCGATCTGCCAGTGTCGGGATGCACATACGTAGGTCACCGTAAGTTCCCCAGGACCCAGCGGCCAGTATCCCATACCTAAATCGATGTGGTACCCAGAAAAGGCGTTTGATGGTCCAAGCCATCAACAGACCAGCTACGGCATAAATCAAACCAACGACGGTCACCGGGGCCATCGAACTAATGTTCTGCGAATTAAATGCAGGAATGATATGGGAGAACAGCAGGCATGGCAAGGCGATATTCTATCAAAAACAAAATTGTGAGCAGCTGCAACTTATGACATATATAAACGTAAAGGGCCGTTTCTATCGTTAGCCTTCGTACCATTACAATCTGAGCAACGCCGCGTGCTGCTTCAGTTGGGAAGAGTTCCGCCTTGCTCAACGCAAACCCTGCACTGACCGTCAAAAAGCTAAGAAAAATGAAATCCAGTCAGAAGAGACGACAACGGGGAATCTGTTCTTTGAATGGGTGAATACAGACGTTCGCAGCAAAGGCCGAATTGAGGTCCACAGAAGGTAGCCGGTAGAGATCATGTTGTGAGTATTATGGTGGGTCAAGTGGACAACAATGTCTAGTGCCAGACTAGTGGGAATGTTTGGAATGGCCGTAACAACGATATCTGGGTCATTTTATCGGTTTGGCTTGAATATCCATCATGGCCAGGGCAGATCAGTCCCCATCGCGACAAAACGTACTTACCCTTGTTCCTGGGGTTAGTACCAGCCCAGTTACAATTTAGCGTCGCTTGACTTCTCAAAGGTAATGGAGTCGGCCATAAGACAGACTGTACGCCAGCGGGTTGTTCTTTCGGTCGAATTCATTGCAGGTGACTTTACGAAGTCCGATTCAAATACAGTTTTTAGAATTAGTCATTCTTGTGAAGTCGTCACAGATGAAGGGCAAATGATGTTGAGGGTTGGTGGCCGGAAGAGGACGAAGACAGGGAATCTATGTGCGGACTCCGACTCTGAATCCGCCGCCCGATTCAGGGATCGCTTGCTTACAGTAATGGTCGCGTGATCAAACTCGTGTTGCTAGAAAAGCCATCAGTGTCGGCTAATCCTTCTCATAATGAGGCCATTCTTGTTCTTGCTTCGACATTCAATTTATCCGTACACAATTGGGACGTTCAAGTTCTTGATTAGAACATAAGGATACGGTGCCGGCGACTAAGGATAATTGGATAAAGGCGAACTTTATTAACTTCAAGTGACTTCTGAAACTTCCCGAGCTTCTGATGTAAGGAGCAGATTGACCCTTAAGAAGGACAGGCGGGACGGACGGCATGAAACATCAGGGCACAAAAAAGGTGCCGGGACGCTCCTAGACGTTGATGGGGAAGGCATCCGACAGTGTCCGATGTGTCTTGTGGCGTCATCCAATGTCGCGCAGGCCCGGCATGAGGTTGGCCCAAGAGCTTCGACTACTACTGTACTACGACGCTGCTCTATAAACCCTCTAAAAAGCCTCCACACACATGAGGTACCGCAGCGTACAGTACACCATCTCCAGAAAACGATACTATCACTGCGGCATTTCACAATACTTATAATCAATTCAGTCGGCTAATTTGCGAGATCTGCCAATTGGTCAGAGCTCTGCAACTGAATTGAATTATATTGTGAAATGCCTGCAGTGTATCCCCATTCTCAGCCCACTAGTAGCAAATGAAAACGTTTAAAGTTTAGACTGGAGAATCAGCCTCAGTTGACTGCATTCCTCCCGCTTTGCTCGGACTTGACTAGCTTGAAGCCAGGTTATCTCCGACCATCCACCTGCTTTGCCGATACGGAACAAGCCCATCGCAACGGATTCCGAATACCATGCCGCCCCCTCCCTTCTAACATGACTACTGTACACACAAACTCCCTGAGTAGCAAAGAGCACATATCCGTGTTCCTTTCCCCAAAGGTTGAGGGAGGGAGTCCGCCCATCCACCCATGATGCGTTAAGCCGTTAACTCGAACTGACCCACGCCTGGCCACTCCTACCACGAGTAAAGAAGACGTCACATGGGCAGTATCTTAGAAACCAGCCAGCCGAAGTGAGCCGAAATATATACATTCCATCAAAGCACCCCAATTTTATAATCTTGTGACTCGACAGACAAATAAACTATCGAAACAAAACAAAACAGATGTCGAGCATACTTGTAAGCTCGCTTTTTTTTGCACGTACCGGCCCCAACATTTCAGTCATTCACACGCCTCGATCTAGCGTTCCCGCTCTTATCGCTGCGCTTTATCATAGGCTCGGCCGTCTGGCCCTATGAGGTCGATAACACGTGAGGTCGATAACACGGCAACGGTTACATAGACCGCTTCGGCACGCCTGCCACTCGATCTGAGCTGATCCAAGCCCAAGCCGTCCGGTGCGTCTTTGTCTCGATCACAGATCGGCGTCGACTCTCTCTACCTCGGATCGCGCAGCCAGCGAGTAGACACGTACCCGGACCATTCGACCTTGCCACATCTCGTCTCTCATACTTTCCCGATGAGTGGATCATCACCGAGACACGTCGCTCACTTGCTTGCTCCTTTACTCTTCATTCATTCCTAGATATGATTCAGCCTTCTCCTCACATCACGATTCTGTCTGTCTTGACAGTCGCCCACTGGCAGTGTTTAAGTTAATTTCTAGTACATCGCTGTTGCGGTGCTTGATCACGCACCATGATGTTACAATCTGCAGTGTCAGCCGCGTGGTCAACCGGTCAACGGGCGTCGATACACACCTGGTACAAATTCTCCGCTCCCACGCCTCTCCCTCGAAAGCTACTCACAGGACAAGTTGGTCAGCCATAAAAATAAAACCACGTACATGTCCCGGCCTTTGGGCACTCGTAATCCAGTTCCCCCCTTCTCGTTTTTATCGCCTTCAGGTACCTTATCTCTTCTGCTTATTGCACTTTCGATTCGAGTAGTGCGGCAGAGTCTTGCGAGTGAGTCTGGGGAGGACAGAGAGTAAAATGACCTAGAAAGAAGGTCAGCATTTGACCAGAAGATGATATACACGGTGGCTCGGCCGCTCAGGCCTCCGGTTTGGCCTCGCGTCGTTCGGGTCAAAGTGTAGCAGAAGAGAAGCAAATGGGGAATAGGCGCATGGTAAACGAGAGGGAACTAGATTTTGAGTGTCCATCCTAGCGTGTTTAATACATGAATCAGCTATCTAGAGTCTGGACGGAGAGGCGGAAGCGAGCTGTAAACGACTCGGAGTCGACCGCAGGCTTCGCCCGGCACTCTCCGATCACATGCCAAGAATGCTTTCCCACGGCGTCTGGGAAAATTGCGGCAGGCAAGTGTTTACGGACGTTTACCGGTTTACCATGCAGACGCTCAATCCGTCACTCTATCTCCGAGCTATGCGAGCTCGTTTAGTGACTGAACTCTCTCGCATCGCTCGTAGAATAGCCACTGAACAAGATGTGAAGTGTGTAACCAAATGCTACTGAATGCGTGCGTACTGCTAGATGGCCTGTGATTAATGACTTTTCTAATAGTGATCTCATATCTCTAGCCCAGCTCCCTCGGCATCGCAGTGCGCAGGAACGACGGTGCGTCAATCCCGTCTTTTGTGTAGTGATATTGGTAGAGAACCATTCTGGAATAGCAACTCAAATCGCCGAATCACAAGTCTATCCCTTGCGTTGAGGTGACAGGTTCGTGCTTATTAATAAACCCCAATTCCCTAGTTTTTAATCTCTTGCTTAGTCCTTCGAGCCGATAATTTCCCAAGTAGCAAAAATATCCTCTTCAAGAGGAAACTCTTCGTTACTGTATCCAACCTGAGACAACGACGATGACTGCAGATGTTCGGGTTCAGGGACGGATACCAAAGTGGGAACCCGGATGCATTGTAAGTCTTCTTTCCTTCCCTCCAATTTTATTGCTTAAAGTCCCATTCGGCCCTGTCCGACCGTCTTCACATCTCACACTTTACATAATGGTCGACAATACACATATTACACCTCCGAACCTGTACCACAGCCCCCCAAGTATACCAACCGAAGATAACGATTCTCGCGCCGAAGAAGCTACTATACCGGACGCATTCAATTTCCGCCCCCAAACATTGCTAACCTATCGAAATTGGCAATTTATATCTCACAGTCGGAGAGATGTTGCCTACTAGTACCAAGAATCTCCTAGGACTAGCGCCCGAAGGGCGATAGTACCCAGCACGTGTGCGAGGGCCGAGGACTCGGGCTTTCATCCTGCTTGCAGCGGCCACCTGTCACCCGTCTCACGAAGATAAGGGCCAGTCAGCTTAGCTTTTAGCACGCGCAGAGGCAGGTAGGGACGACGATGAGTAAGCGGTTTCGAGCCTGCGAAAGCTCTCGTCAGGGGGCACCGCTACCCCGACGCCGATCCTTCTGAGTTCCTGTAGGCCACCTACATGCCCGCATGGGGAGGGCAGTCCCGGACAACCGGGTGCACATCCTTTCGGTCATGGTGATTGATCTGGGCAGGTGGGGGGGGGATGGTCACTTCATTCCCAGCTTTATAGCCAGAGGGCGATCCCGGATAACCGGGGCGCACGACTCCCACGGGTGTTATCGGCCGCGCATGGACCCTTTCGGAGTCCAGCGGGACTTGCCGGCGCCATGGGGTCCATTTCCCAATCCAATGGGTATAAGGGGCCCGGCGCTCGCCATCTTAGACCGTAGCCGAGGATCCACCGAAGTGGCACGTGCTCGTTTTGCTCTCCATCCGGCCGATAGAGTCACAAAGCGGATTGTCCCAATTAACCGGTCGAATACGTGGGAAAGGGCCATCGGGAGGATCAAGTGGGTGATGAATACGTTGAGTTGAGCCCAATCGCAGAGATGCACGCAATGCCATTTGATATCCTTGGCTAGTTATTTCCACAATTAGGTTTCTCCATTCGCAAAGATGGCACACGGTATACTTTCAGCAACCCCCAAGGCACGTCCATTTGTGTCATTTTCCGAACGAGATGCTCATGGCTGGGCAGCTCAGTGGTTAGAACACCTGGTATATATCCGGGGATGGCAGGGTTTAAATCCCAGTCTGGACACTTTCTGTTCCAATACTATGTTCGTCTGGACGTAGATGCTCCGCAGTATCAACGTGACGACAATGTCCAAACCCTGTTCCGAGTCATGCATGACGCGTTTCATGCTGCAGAAATGTTTGTAGTTCTGCAACTTTATCCAATCGCATGTACAGAATTGCGAGTCCTTTGCCAAAGGCCAAAGGACTCGCAATTTTGTACGTCATTCTCATCTGCCTAATTGGTTTTTGGAAACATACCATTTTTAGGGACAGGGAAGTGTACATTAAAGAATACAGGCGGCGCACCCGAGGAAAAAAATCAAGGACTTTGTCCAATGAACGCCGAAAGGCTCTTGGACCAGGCTACCATCTCTACAAAGATTACTGTTTTCCAAATTCTGGACGACGTGACAAATATATCAACTAGGCTTCAGTACCTGTCAAGCTGGGTTTCAGACGCCGATATGTAGTCTTTGATGGCTTCTGGGTTGCCAATCTGCTGATAGTTGTCATAGTACTCGATGCAATAATCTGAGAAATCCCATATGGACTTAACGCGCGATTTACTCCTGATAAGGGCTGTCTCGTTAGGACGCAACTAGTGAACTTGAGCTTTTCTGTGAGAAACGCGTGTAAACCAGTTCTACTGGTCTACACGTGTTTCTCACACAAAAACTCAAGAGACTTCTGTCGAACTTCCACGTGATCATCACCTCGAACCAGAGCACGCTTTCATATCTGCGCTTGCTAGAGCGCCATCAGTTCAAGATCAAATACATGAATGATACCGAGCTGGCTGCTGAGACGCATAAGGACATTCTCACCTTTCTTTGGGAGAAACTCCCTTCAGAAGCGTTCGGAGATTACGTCGAAGCGTTAGTAGTGAAGGCAAGGGATTATTTCAGTGGTCGCCAGTTAACTCGTCTTAGATTGTCCCGAGCATTTTGTTTATGGTGAGGGAACGCGTATCAAACATCTTCTGAAACCCAGTACGAATTGCTGTGGACAAGACCTGTTGGACGAACTATACAAGGAAGTCCTGGAAGGGTAGTACTTCAAAGACCAAGAAGCAAGGGATCTTTTCCGCTCCGTTCATTGTTAAACAACTGATTGCTTCAATCGGACCCCTCACTATCCGCTCACTCATTACTCTGCGCCTCTCACAACACGCGCAGTGATGCCGCCGTTACTGGATTACTCCATCGCCTTGGCTCATCGTTGAGTAATGTCAATTCATCCGACAACAGTGATCCCATCCATTTCCGTATCTTTCTCATAAATCAAGACAAGAGCTGCGACTTTTGTATCCGTATTCGTGATGCTCACCGTCAATTAGCCCATTCCTGTCTCAATCTACTACTCGATCCTCTCGATTTTACGCGCAATGTTGTCTTTCTGTGAATGACTCGGATCGTTTCCTGGAGGATAGAGGGCAAGTCAATGTCTTAGGAAAAAAGTAAGTCGTAGGGCGGAGCGTAAGTAGAGCTAAAATGAGCCGGCCAAGCCATATGTTGACGAAGCGTTCCTCGGTACATGCGGGGAGTCACGAGCAAGGTCACGGTAAATCTCCTTAAAGATCGATTTGACTCCCACTGAGATCCTAGCGAGACTCGTCGAACGTGTCCCAATTTCCCAAAATTTCCACACGGGTTGACGAATGGGTTACCCAGAGCCGACCGTTTGCCGCCTTTCCGTCGTAAGTAAATTCGGTCATTCGTGACTTCAATCTACTCCGCTTAGGGAAGAGATTCATCGATCGATTACTTCTCGTTCCACTGAAACACAACGGGATTTTGAGGGGCAGGTGAGAGTGATTTCTATAATTAGTCATTCTTATGAAGTCGTCAGATGAAGAGGCAAATGATGTTGAGGTTGGTTGACTGCCAGTGTAAAGGCAGAACGCGAGGGAATCTACGATGCAGACTCCGACTCGGAATCCGCCGCCCGATCGGGGACCCATATATAACTGTCTTTTCGGGAAAGTGGCAAATAAATAATGGTCGCGTGATCAAACTCGCGCAACCGGGTCAACGTTCAACCACAAGAAACAACCACCGGAAAGCTTGGCCAAGAGCTTTGACTACTACTGTACCACGACTGTACCACGACGCTATTCGTAACCCTCGAAAAGCTTCCACATCATGAGCTACCGCAGCATACACCATCTCCAGAAAGCAATAATTCCTATCCTCTGCCCACTAACTTACTAGCAGGGCAGATGAATCACAGGCACAGGCCAAACTGGATAATCGGCCTCAGATGACTGCATTCCTTCCCGCCCGCGTTGCTCGGACTTGAAGCCAGGCTATATTATCTCCAACCGTCCAAACTGGTCCACGCCTGGCCACTCCTACCATGAGTAAAAAGATGTCACGCAGGCAGTATCTTAGAAACCGGCCAAAGTGAGCTGAAATATGTTCCATCAAAGCACCCCAATTTTCAAAATCTTGTAACACTTGTCCCCGACAGACAATAAACTATAAAAATAAAAGAATGAATCGGATGTTGGAAGTCCGACGATAGCATAGTTGTACAGCTCGTTTTTTTTGCGTGCACTGGCACACCACTTCATTTATTTACACGACTGAACGCCTAAATCCAGCGCTCCTGTTCTTATCGCTGCGCTTTATCATAAACCCGGCAGTCTAGCCCTCTATAAGGTCGATAGCACGGCTACGGTTACATGACCGCTTCGGCACGCCTGCCACACGATCTGAGTCTAAGCCGTCCGGTGCCTTTTAGTCTCGATCGCAGATCGGCGTCGACCTTCTCACCTTAGATCACGCAGCTAGGTCCAGATAGTCGAGCCGACACGTACCATTCGTCCTTGCCACATCTCGTTTAATACTTTCCCCATAATGAGTGAATTAGTCACCGAAACTGCAGGAGATGGAATCACAGTGTGAGAAGAAGGCTAAATTATATCGAGGAATGAATGGAGTTTCTGAAAGAGTACAGGAGCAAGCAATTGAGCGACGTGTCTCGGCCGCGTGGTCGACACACACCTGGCACATACAGTATTCTCCGCGCCTCTTCCTCGAAACCTACCAGCAGGACAACTTAGTCAACCATAAAACCAGGTATATATCCCGGCCTTCGTACACTCATAATCCAGTTTACCCGTTTCCGGTTTTATCGCCGTCGCATACTCTCGTCTCTTCTGCTCATTGCACTTTCGATTCGAGTCTTTTTGACCCCAAACCGAGCCGCCGGGCCATCGTGCATCTTATCTCTCAGAATTTGACCAGAAGACGATATGCACGGTGACTCGGCGGCTCAGTTTGGCGCAGCGTCCGAGTCGTTCGGGTCGAACTGCAGCGGAAGAGAGGCAAATGGAGGCAAACAAGAAAGGAACTAGATCGTGAGAGTCCACCCTAGCGTGTTTAAATACATGAATAAGCCATCTAGAGTTTGGAGGGAGAGGGGGAAAGCGAGTTGTTGAGAGAGCAAAGTCTTGCGAAGAGAGAGTCGAATCGATCGCCTCTGGCTCGGCGCTCTCCGATCACATCACATGTCTTACGGCATCATCTGGGAAAACGGTGGGAATGAGACCAGATAACTTAGGAAGAAGCGTATCTGTTGAAGTAGAGCTAAAATGAACCTGCCGCAGCCATAGTTGCTGCCATACGTCACTTAACACGTTGACGAAGCCTTCCTGAGTAAGTTAGCATGCGGGGAGTCACGAGCATTCAGGGTAAAATCTCCGTAAAGATCGATTCGACTCCCCCTGAGTCCCTGGCGAGATGTCCGGGGTTCTCTAGCGAATGAGGTTGACCATTGGATTACCTAGAGCCGACCGTTTACCGCCTTCCCATCATGGGTAAATTCGGTCATTCGCTTCCCAATCTACTCCACTTAAGGAAAAAGAGATTCATCGATCGACGCGTCGATCGATAAACTTCTCGTTCGCGCTGAAACACGACGGGATTTTGGGGGGCAGGTATAGTGTGGGGTGAAAAGAAAAAGGGTCCAGGCTTCGAAGATCGGTTCACACGTCGAAATTCGAAGAGCGGGGGTTTCAACAAAGAATGGTGATACAAAGATGGGGTATCCGAATAATGAGCTCAGGTGAGATGATCGTCTTTCTTCGAATCCTTGTGCGCGTCTTCGCGGCCCGCACCTCGGGGACTGTATGTCGCATTAAGGACCGGATCGTGAAGATAAGCGGAGGAAGGAAGTCGGTTCCGGTCGCGTCCCTTAAGTGGAACGAACGTCTGCGATGTCGGCTTTTCCTATGTTGCACGAAGCCACAATGCCTCGCATAACTGCTGAGCATGCCAGTTACGTAGACCTTTCCAGAAAGGACGAACTAGAGAACGCTCTTACCCGAGCCTGCAACTGGCTCAGGAAAGAGCGTCCTCTGGTTCGCAGTCGAGAAACAATCGGGATTATGACATTGCAGATGCGAAGGGTGGACGCACGATTTCCATAAACGTACAAGCATAAACCAGTAGTAGATCTCCATTCTTTGAATATACTGAAAACAAGGCAGTATACTCAAACAATGGAAATGTACCGTACTAGAGAAACAGAGATGACTGTTCCCGATGTGGTAAGTCTCGAATCCGAATATTGAGATTCTGTGGACGAATGAGATAAAAGGCAGTCGAAGAGGAAAATCGGGGCGCTGGCATCTTGTGGGAAAGTCCGGTTTCTTCGAAGGCGAGGCGAGGGAGGAGGTAGTAGGTAGTAGGTCATGAACAAGTTGAGGTTATCCTCGGTGTGCGGGAAAATGGACACACGACGTCGCATGGACATTTTTCGCGGACACCGGAGGTCAAGGTTGACATGCTCATGACATACCTTGCCAGTTAGATTAGGGGATCACGAACCAACGTCAAGTATGCGCCGTCAACGCTTCGAACCTTGTTGCAAATATCTTGCGCCTTTTGTCAATGTCATCGCGCCTCATCTCATCGCCGTCAATATTGTAAGCGAGCGATCTTGAGAGGCTCGGCAGCCGCCATCCGAACCCCTTCCGTAACCACGGTCCACGGTCGGCGGGATATCGGTGGAACGAAGGGGAAAAGGAAAAAAAAAAAGGTTCCTCGATGATGCAGCTGAAGGAGATCGATAAGGACGGCAACTCGCGACATTTCCGCTGATGAGGCCGATGAGGCCCGAGATCTTAAAGGGACAGAGACCAGCGGGGGAAAGGGAACTTAAAACTCTGGGGATAGATTTTGCTCTGAGCGAGAAGGCCCTCTCGGTCAGAGTAAAAATCCCAGAAGGGGGGAGGATTGGGTCGGGGAGAGGAAAGGCAGGATTGAAGCCGGCAAAGCATGTAATGGATGCAAGGACAGTTTTGAGTCTACATTCTGTACGCGCTTAAAGCAGCACTGAAAAAGATGGTATCAAAGGGACAATTGCGAGGATGACGGGACGTGCCAGTGAGAGGACAAAATCGTAACCGGTTTTTTTGGGTGTTACCATCATGTGAAGATCACAACTTCGTAACCAATTGAATGCCACCCCATTGTAATGATTAGCCGTACAGTATTATATCTCATGATCACCATACCTTAGTACGACCGATTAGCAAGAGATCGCGGGTGAGGTTGTAAGCGCCGTCCCCAAAAAGGAAATAAAAAAACCACGGCACCCAGGATTCCCGCGTGGTCCCCCACCGTGGTACTAACTGAGCGGCACTCTGGTTAACTGCGCAGATCGAACGGGATGCGGTGCTTTCAGAGTCCTGTGGCCGTGGATACTCAATTATGTGAGAGAAGTGCTTATATGCCAACTCTATTTGTTTATCCTCTGGTGTAATAACATGCTGTAGTTCGTAGATTTCGAGTACTAAAGTACTTGGAAAACAAGTCAAATACTGTATGATGATGTTTGGATTGCGACTGCCAGTGGGGGGTCTCTGGGCTCCTACACTGAAGGGCGCTCCTCTCTAATAACCACTTATCGGCTATGATAGATACGAGACCAATCCAACTCGTCTGCGTGTTGTGGTCACCTCTGGCACTGCTATCATCACAGCGGAACCCGCTAGGGCTGGTACAATGGTGCCACCGACGTGGCTACCTGTGCCTGAGACCGTCGATGTGCAAGTGGGAATTCAGGCGTAACAATTTCAGATATACTGAAAGTCTTACACTCGTGAATGGCGGCCTTGTGAACGCAGATCACGGTGCAAGCGACGCTTCAACACCTCATGTTCTCTCCAGCTAGGTCCGTCCCGCGCGAACTGCTAAAGATACCCCATATGAGTCGGCCACTGAAAGACAAAGACAGATAAACGCACCTCGTCTCGTCCTTCTTAGGCTCCTTCGTTACGACGATAAAACAAAACTTCCACCACGATCTTCACCACGACCCTCTCACAGCCACATATTCAGCGACACCTCCGGATGCGAATTGAGAAAAAAAAAGTTTGTCGATGTGCCCAATAAGTTCGAGAAGCGTGTGGCCATCACTGAGTCACTGACGTCATCAACCACCTCGCACCAACGACGACGGAATAACATGAACGATGGCAGCTCACCGCAAAACGAAAAAGAAAAACCCTCGCTAATGATGAGTTCTCCAAGTGCGGCGCTAAAAAAAAAAAGAAAAAGAAAACGGTGTTAGAGCGCATAATAGCCGAATACAGCACAACAAACAAGCCACATTGTCAATCTGTCACAAAACGATAGGCTGACAAAATGGCTTGTTCCGCTCTTTTGGCAATTGGCAATTGCAGGCCACGAGGGGGGAAGTGCTTTCGCTCTCTCAAACCAGAACGATATATATACTTTGAGAATCGGGATTGGAATCAGAGAGATTTGATTTGGAGCTTGCAAGTCAGAAAACAGGTCGATCGATGCGAAGCAAGAATCATCTAGATCTTCCTTTCTGTGAGCTTCCGAAGCAGCAGAGTGATGGAGATGAAGATAAAAGGTACTGAAAAGCTCAGTGCAGGACGGAACAGCAAGCAGCAGCAGCGAGACACATGACGCGGTCCTGTGTCGGCTTAGTCATCCAGATCCAATTAAATAAACAAAATCTAACGATATCGTCACCTTTATCGTCAGTAAAATAATAATTGGTGAATACTCATTTACAGACAAGTACAGAAAAAGAGGGATCCTTGAGTCTCCGTATTCCATATTCCACATGCTCAATGGAAAAGTGTCATCTACGTCATAAAAACATTTTTTTACCAAGCCAACCAAGCGACGCAGCTGTGGGGATAAGTGCGAACGACGAGTTTTCGAATCTCGTCCAAACTGCACCGCATAAATAGAAACGAAAGAGAAGAAGCCCCCATTAGAAAACAGGAACAAGACGCAACGATGTGAGTTTACTTACACAATTAATGCCAAGGCGAACGCCATAGGTATAAAGAAGTGTTCCGCGGGGATATCACTCGTTTGGAAGATGTGATGGCTGGAAAGCACACAAGTCAAAATATATCAACTTCCGGCGAAGAGAAGACGGAGGAAGGAGAAAGAGAAAACGACGTACAAGACGGGTACGTAACAGAAGAAAATGCCTATGAGCAGCGCGCAGATCGCAGCGGGTATCACGGCGCGGTTCACGCCCCACGTCGGTGGCTGCTGGAAGATACTCGACCTTCGCGTGCGCGTCGAGAGCAGGTTACTACAAAGTATTTGAGTTCCCCGGGCCAAAAGAAAAAGTGAAAGAAAGATGATGGCGCACCCCCACTGCATCACGACTAGCGTGAAGAAGTACACGCTTTGGGCCTCATAAAGCAGATCGTTCGTCAGGGCCTCGGGATAATTACCGAACTTCAGGGCCAGCGAAGAAAACGGCACGCCATTACGCTGTAAGTACCAAAACGACCTGGACATACAGTACATGCGTATGCACACATTATCAGAATTTAGGCAATTTTTGATAAGAAAAAAGAGTTGAGACGGACTGACATCGACATGGCACAAATTGACTCAATGATTCCGAGAAAGCCATAAGCTTGAAGGAGCAAGCGGCCATTGGCCAGGCGCTCCTTTCGTACGTTACGCGGCGGGCGGGACAGCAGGCCAGTTTCTGGCGGTTCCAAGCACATACTCAGCGCGGGAAGGACATCCGTCTGCAAAGTCCCCAAGTCAGGTTCGTGTCAATCGGGGAGAAAGAGAGTTTCACCACTTACGCCAACACAAATTAAGATCATCTGGATGTTGCTGAGCATCTGCGGGACTCCAATGATCACGTTGAGAATGATAGGCATAAGCTCCGAGAAACTAGACACCCATGACATATTCAAGTTAAAATGCCAGGCGGCATCTGAAAACTGTCTGTTACACACCTGCCAGCGGGAAGAAGATACAAAATTGTCTTCTTCAGGTTATCATACACCAGACGACCTGTCAAAGCGGGTGGTTAGACCGATGATCCTCTGACCCATAAAACACAAGACGTACCATATTCCAGCGCAACAACAATAGCCGAGAAATCCTCAAGGAGGACCATATCCGCCGCCTCACGCGCGACGTCCGACCCACTACCCATCGCGATACCACAATCCGCCGCGCGCAGAGCGGGCGCATCATTAACACCGTCGCCCGTGACGCCGACGACTCCACCACGAGCCTGCAAAGAACGCACGATACGCAGCTTCTGCTCTGGAGTCGTGCGCGCAAAGACGACTTCTTGATACGTGCATAGGACGTTCTCCTGCTCTTCTGTGAGCGTCTCGAGCTCTGCACCTGTGATGACGATGCTCTGTGGTGGAGCGTTTTGGCTCAGCTCGCCCGTCGCCATTATCTCTTCCTTCTCCTTCTCGTCGGTCGTCCGATCCAGCAGATCCGAAGCGTGGTGTACCGTTGCAACATTAGAAATGATGCCCGCCTGCGCGGCGATAGCGACGGCCGTGCCAGGATGGTCCCCAGTCACAACGAAGAAGCGAATCCCTGCACCACGACATATACTACGATATCCGGCAGTGTCAGAGCGGCGTGGACGCGGAGGAAGAAACTCTCAATCTTTACGCACCGAACAGTGTCAGGAATATCTGGTTTCAGTGGATCGATCAGGCCGACGAGACCAACAATGATGAGTTCCGAGTTGAGGCTGTCGATAAGATCTTCAAAGCCTTCCGCATGAGGGTCCATATGCTTGGGGAGAAGATCACGTTCTATCACGCGCCGTGCCAGTACCAGCACGCGGCGACCCTGGGCGGCCCACTGCTCCTGGATGGAGACGATACGCTGGCGGGCAGCGTAGGTGAGATTGAGAGGTCGGTCGCCTCCAGGCGCGAGAACATGCGTGCAGCGCGACAGTAGAACGTCCGGGGCACCCTTGACACAAAGTAGAATATCACTCGGGCCGAAAGAATCCCACGACGCAAGTGGCGCAGGAAGTGGTTCGGACTCGTCTATTGGTGGAACCGCTTCCGACATCGTGAGCATAAACTTCGTCTAGGGACAGTCGATCATTAGTATTCGAGGGCATCGCTCAGGTTTGGGCGGCTCACTTTAGAGTTGAAGGGGATCTTGTGAACATGACGCCACCTTGCACGAATGGTATCACTGGAAATAAGGTTATCCGCGAACCCGAGGATTGCCGAATCTAGTCAATAAAAGATGCCGTGAGAACACAAAGTGCTTCATCGTTGATCAGGCACCAGTTGCCTTACCAGTTGCATCGCCAATAATGTTCCGTTTCGAATCTGATGGAGAACCCTCAAAAGTAGCGGCATTGCAGATAGCGGAAATTGCAGGAAGCTGGCGAAGGTTCTCAACTACTAGAGGTTGTGCCGATTCCAGCTGCTCGCGGAGAGTTGGCACGGTGAATGTGGTATCATAGATGGCGGCGTCCTCGACGTGCATCTTATTCTGCGTCAACGTGCCGGTCTTATCCTGTGCCAAAATTAGCGCTGGAAACCGAAGGAAGCAACGGGACATACCGAGCACAAAACATTCACAGAGCCTAGAGTCTCGACAATAGAAAGCGACCTAACCGGATCGGAATCTCAGTGAACATTTTGATATATGGGTTCTAGACGAGGGCACTCACTTGCATAAGACCTTGTGTTTGCTCAGGGTATGCGCGACTTTAGCCAAGGACAACGTCACCGCAATTGGCAGCCCTTCGGGGATGAAAGCAACTGACAATAATAAATAAATAAATGAACCAGGGCGATCAAGAGACAAATTACCCATGACTGAGACAACATCGATAAGAAGCCCCGGGGTGTTGATGTAGTTCGGATAACTACGCCTCAACCTGCATCAAGGAAAATATCCTGAACATCGTCTCAGTCCATCACGGTAGAGGGCCACTCACCATGCGGCCCATAGGATGACGATGATGATGGCCACGAGAGTCGCAAGACTGGCGATGATCACGACAAATCGGAAGATTTCGCGCTGCAGCGTCGTCATCGATGACGACTCAGTTGAAGAAAGCTTCGCGATACGCCCACTGGGGTGTCATGGGTACGGAGTGAGACATTGATGCTCGGATCAGATGGGAATCGGCACATACAAGACGGTGTTGTCACCGATTTGGAAGACGAGGCCGAGGCCGGATCCATTGACGCAAAGTGTCCCTTGAAGGCAATGTTCTTTGTCTAAGGAACAACATCAGAAAGAAGGAACACATGTAAGAGGAGGAAAGTCTAGACGGAACACTACGTACCTCAAGGATGTTATCATTCGTCTTTTCTAAGCGACCTGCGATCGGTTCGCTCTAAGTACATAGGAGCGACTATCGTCAGGGGAGAAAAGAAAAAAACGAGGGTGCGCGCGTGTCATGACATACCTCCCCTGTGAGCACGCTCCTATCGAATCTCAGGTCACCAGAAACGTCAATAAGTTTGACGTCCGCGGGCACCTTCTGGCCCATAACCAAGTGGACAATGTCTCCGGGGACTAGCGAAGCAGCGGGAAGGCTTGACTGCACACCATCTCGGAGGACAACTACGTCAGCGGGAAGCATACCCTTGATGGAAGCCATAACACGTGATGTCGAAAAGTCCTGCCACGCGTTGAAGGCTGCTTGAAGGACAACGACGACAAGAAGAACGACAGCGAGGGCAAGATTAGATGCCTGTGGGTTCGGGTTCCCCAACGGCTTCCTGCAGGTTCAGAGTCACAAGTTAGAAATGAGCCGTTCGAAAGAACGGTGTGAGGAAGAGTATGTCGTACCAGGCGAGGAAACAGACAACGCTGGCACCGAGCAGCAGGCTGCCAAACCCGCCGAAAACCCAACCGATGACCTTGCGCAGTACACGTTTTGGAGGTGGCGAGATCTGGTTAGCACCGTATTGTGCAGTGCGGCGCTGTGCCTGCGCAGCATCGAGGCCCGTCTTCGGCGCGACCGCCAACCGGCGGAGCGCCTCATCGATGGACACACGGTGCCAATCGAGCTCTGACAGGTCTAGAGTAACAGGGAGAATGGGAAGAAAGTGAGCGCTTTTGTCAGATCGGCGGCTGGGACTGGACCGACCTTTGGCTGCATTTTTGGACGCCTTGCCATTGGTGTTTTGGTCCGAGTTTTTGCTGTGTTCCAAATGCAGGCTCAGCGTGCGGTACTCGATGGGGAGACGCGCTGAGGGTGGGACGGTCGGCGCACGTATTGAGAGGGTTCTGCGAGTCATGAGGATAACGCCATCACGGTCGCGGTGCCTCCTGCTCTCAGTTGGGACGATGGTGATCCGCTGGTTCTCGACGTCGTTTGACATGGTGATGAGTGGGGAACAAGAAAAAGCCTATGGCGATCCTCCTTTGAAGAAAAAGAATGGTGAAACCGGCCGGGGTGTTTCCTGTATTATTTAAGGAGAAAATGTGAGGGGCTTGGGGTCTCAGCCAAGGCCCTGAGGCCCCGGTGAGAAGGTAAGGCCATTGGTTAGAGCGGAGCGAGAGAAATTTGCTTCGTAGAATTTTTGTGTTGAAACGGAGTGGATCAATTTAGAACGGGTCAGAGTTGTCTTTTGAGGGATATTCGCCTATTTTGCCAAAATCAAGCGCGCCATGGTCAGCTGGTTGCCATCACCGGAAATATCGTGGCGAACAGAGCCGGTGAGCCGGTGAAGCCCGGCAACCAACGTGGCCATGGCAGCGTGCAGCACGGCTCGGATCCATTCCATTGTGTGACTGTGCAGTGTATGGACGTCATAGCTGTGTCCGGGGTAATGTTTAACGATGTATATCACACAATTACAGCCGTTTGCAGAAAACTTGAACAAGCACATTTTTCTTCATTGTTTGTCCATATTTTGCACTACCAAATATGGCATACGAGTAAGGTGGCATACGACCACATCACATGATGTGACGGTCATGCGGCATAAACGGGCCGCAACCTTCAGCTATAGAAACAGAAATGGCAAGACCGGGATTTGAACCCAGGTCCCCCCACTGCCTCAAAACATATGCCAATTGCTCTAACCACTGAGCTACCCAACCCTTGTTCCAACTCGCTTCAAGTGCAACTATATATTCTAATGCATCACACAATTGAATATTCGTGTATCATCTCAGATGCAACTATCATGTCTGGTTCTAGTGTATGAGACGCACCAGTGCTGATGCCTTTCATGTGTTATGATAGGTGGACAAGTATAATACTTTTATCAACGGACAAGTGTTCTTCGGCTGATAGGTCACTGGATTGGCATAGACTCTGTATGGAGATGTTGTTGTGGCGCCACGGCTGGGCCTGTCCAGTGTGCCGGTAGCTGTTGCACCGGCGAGCCACACCCCTGCTTCCCAATTCATTCGCTCACCCACGCACCACAGAGCCTACCATGAGGTGAGTGGGATTAAGAACCTCTCCTGGTCGGATGCGCCCTCGAAAAAGCCAGAGCTCGATGGGGTAGACATTACATTGGCAACACCGGTCACCAAAACATTCTCTGAGGAACATCACATGGACACGTAATAAGCAAATTCCTTATCTTTCACTCATTACACCCCACATCGGATGCCCTGGCCCCTGGGTACTTTGTGCATATTACGAGACGTGGCAGGGCTCTGGAATGCCAAAGTGGAATACCAAAGTACGTAAACATATATCATGATTCTGATAGATAGGAAAGCGACATGACAGGCATGGAAGAGAAGCTGTGGAAGAGAAGCGAGGGATCACCTGTATCTCAACGATCTCAACCACCATTACCACCCTAATTCCATTCGCGGGAAACCATTCAATCTACAATTAATCTTCGGACAACACGAGAAAGCTAGGGTAGATGTCTGAGTCGGTCTGATAATCTGAATTCTGGAATTCACCTTACTCACCGATTGATTTACCACAAGCATTGCACCTCTACCCTTTCCTCTACCCTAATTAGACTCCGAATCTGTGACAAGGACCCTGTATAAAAGACATTATCGGGTTATCGAGTCATCGCCTCAATTCCGACCGCCCTAGGCCACTGGTACTGTACCCTCCAAATACTGTCCAAATAAATGACACGTCATCGCGTGTCTTGCCACGTGCATCCACACGTGACCGCGTGACGCTGTGGCTCTAACCTCCAAGCACATCGGCACTCACCTTTCTCGATCTCGCATCAATATGTGCACTTGCGTGCATTAGAGACTCACTCACAAACATTCTATCGTCGGCATGGCTGTACGGGCCGAGTTATGACTCTTTGTTAATCTCGCGCTATATAAGTGCGGACTTCGAAAAACAAGCGCTCCTCCTTTTTCGCTAGGTTTTCTATGACTCTGGAAGGATTCGTCTTCATTACCGAACAACCGGACACACGAAGAGGTCTGGATCGCGATAGGCTATCTGGATGTCACCACCACCGTTGTTGCCAAGGTGAAGTGAAGGAGTCAATGAGTGAAAGGCGCCAAAATCGCCGTTTAGGGGCTTTGTCTGCAAACTGGTTAAACTCCCGGCAGTGCGTAATCCCCTGACCCAGACTGCTCTCCATTCAAAATTGTCTACAGAAAGAATCTGGAACAGTCATAGCGCTTGTTCCTCGTCTGAACGTTGCGGCGGCTCATCGAAGGAAGTAATATTCCTTATAGATGCTGCATCTCTAATGAGGGGAAGTCTACTAGAACTTTCCTGTTGTTGTTTCACGTATCGTTACACTCCACGATGCCATACAATAATTTGCGATGACCTGATTGCGAACCGGAGGATGGTTTTTCCTGAACCCGATTTCTGGTCCGGGGAAAAGCATCCTCCGGGTCGTCCTCCGTCCATCTGCTCTTTCCTCCTGTGAGGCATTCACCATTAGCAGGCTCCTCTACGATTTTTCACGGTGGTGGAAAAGCCATTGTCCATCTCGTGCTTTTATTATTCTGAGTGTGGAAATTCCTATACTGTATTTAAGAAGGCTGGAACCTTATCCAGAATCCTTGACAGTTATGCCGGACTACACCGCCTCTGCACAAATAGAATGAGCGCAAATCTGTTCTATTCTTATACATCCAGTGAGACAGTCAATCCCCACCCATCAATCGAACCGACCAGACTGGCGAATATGGGATGCAGGACTGTAGGGTAGCAGTTGTATTCGGGGCAGGTTTGGGTGTCGTCGTGTTATGGGTTGGCCTGAGCGTTCAGTCAAGAAATAGATGATTCTCGCGATTTCTCGGGCAACCCGGGCAGGGGAAAGATAAGCCGTGGGAAAGCGGAGAATAGGGACCGCGCGGATTTCCCACATTCCCCTCGTTTTCTCTTTCGCCTCGCTCCCCCACTGAGTCCTATATCTTCGAATTGTTACACACTGACCAGTGAACTTATCCCAGTTGACATCAACCCTTCGTGAAGTATGCTCATCAATTTTGGTCAACATCGTGCATTGATCATATTAACCCTCTCCCATCGCATCCATCATCCCACCCTAACATTCCATTCCTTTCAGCAATCCCGGGATCCGACGAAGAAGGAATTGGACTTTGAAAATCTTGTGCTCCGCACAATCTGTCCCAAGAGGAGAGATTCCGTCGTGTACGCCGTTGTCCGAGTCCCAGTTACTTCGTCGGATCCGCTTGGAAACTTCCCCACTCGTGTCGTGACATGAGTGGTCAATCGTCTCGGTTTTGAATGCTTTTTGTGGCTGTCTGCTTTTCATAGTCCTGAAAGGATATTACAGGAGTACGAGAAGCAGACAGGCATAATGTTAGCCATACATACATTCATTCGTCGGGCAAGTCATGTATTACTTCGGTCCAATCTCTCACCGCCGTTTTCATCAACGAGCAGGGCCCACTTGCTGCGTCCGCTGGCCTTTGCGCCAGTTTATCGGCCTGATATGTCAGGAGGCGCTGATCGGGTGTTCCATGTCTCTTGATCCTTATTCTATAGCTTTTTCCCCCAAATACAATTCGTACGTGCCTTCCTCAGATTCCTACTCGCGAATCCTTGTGACATACAGTTATATTAGGTGGTCAAGGACGTTGGTCGCAGTTACGATGGGCCCGTCAAATTGTTTGAGCTCAACTCGAACAAAAAGCAACGGGACAATTCAGAAAGTGTTCGATCGACTCGATCTTACGAGTCGATCGAACGTTTTCTGAATTGTCTCGAGATCTATATTGGGTTCCTCGTTCGTACAACGCACTCCTTATTTACGTCCAGACCCGCAATGTTAACCCTTATTCTTCCTCCAGCACATTGTCTCTATACAGTACCCCAATTAAGTAATGCACGTTTTCCCAGCCACTGTGGCTGACAAAAGGTGCATTACTTAATTGGGGTACTGTAGATGTTGCCATCAACGTGACGTAGCCGTACAAGGAGACAAACCACCTTCTTTCCACCGGTGTAAGCGTTTATGCAGGCCGCACTTCAGTCTTGGTCATGCATGTTGTGATAAGTGGCTCATCATGTATCCGATTTCTCTATCAGATATCTCAGGACAGATTGCAAGCGCCTATAACGCCTCGGGATCCAACACAACTTACATCCGGTGCGAGTTTAAGTACTAACTCTCCAGCACAGGTGCAGTCAATAAAAAGCGTCCGTGATCACCATCAGGGTGTTCGTCCAGTGGGACGTGGTGGACCCCGCTCTCAGTTTCTCCTCGGATTGATGCTATGGCGAGCAATGGGTTTCAACGGACGGACTCATTTCGAGTTTCGACATCCCTCGATGAGACTCCCTCTTCCGGGTCTTCCCTCCCTTTCGACTTTTTATGATCCTTTTTTCCAACGATTTACTTTTACGTCACATACAGTATATCGAACAATGTTCTGTATCCGCCGTCGCTTTTCGGGCACGTGCCGGGAGTTGGCTCGAACACGTTGACCACCCGAGCGACTCGCTCTCTTTCCTTTCTGTGTTTTGACAGGATCGTTGTTTCCCTTTTCAACCTCACTTGCACCCTTTTTTCACTTAGCTGTGTGATATCGATCCCGCCCGCTACCGTGTCGAGTTGCGGGAAGCCAGTGGCTACAATATACGGTCATGGTATGGTAGTGTTCAGGGAGACTCCTCAAGATCTGAGGTAAGTTTACGAGGAATACTAAGAAGAAACCAAATGTTACCCACCAGTGCGGCCTAGCCCCGTCGATCAAGCTGTTTTACTCGCGGAATGCAGTAGAATTTTGAAGGGATAAAATTAGACTGGAATAAGCGCTCAGCGCTCAGCGTTCGGTTGCAGTGAAACTGGGCGTGGGGGCCGTGGGCAGGCGCTTAGTTTAGTCGTTAGCGATCTAGACCCACGAACATGGCAGTCACTGTCCTTGGGATGGGGCAATCCACTGACAGCGCTTCCCATGTCAGGGTTACACGGCACGAGGACAGCCAACCTCTCTCTCCGACCACATCCAACACTTGCTCGCCGACATGGGTCTCTGCTTATCAACCACCTCTCGCCTTCGATCCTCTGAAAGAATTGGCCAAGGTAGAATATGTGGCATGTTCCAACGGCAGCGGTACGTTTCCTCCTTTAATGCTAATCAGTTTATGATTAATTGGCAATATATAGACCTCATATCGTATCGATCCATATCCTCGATGACGATTCCCTCCTCAACATATTTTACCTCTATCGGCCATTTATTTTAGGCGAAGATGAGGATGACTATTACCGTCTCGTAGGGGGGAGAGAGCTATGGGACTGGGGACGCTGGTGGTATCGACTCGCACATGTCTGCCAAAGATGGCGAAACCTTATACTCGGTTCGGCATCCTACCTGCGTCTTTCATTTGTCTGCACAAATGGCACGCCCGTTGAGAACATGCTCGCACATTCACCTCACCTTCCGTTCACCGTTGATTACTATAGTGAAGATGGCATTACTGCAGAAGATGAAGAGGGGATATTGCTTGCTCTCGAGCAGCGTCATCGCGTCCGCCACCTCCGCCTTCTTGTCCCTAATCAAGTTCAACAGAAGCTTGTCATGGCGATCGAGGAGGAATTCCCAATCCCGGAATACCTGATTGTGAATCCTTTGAAGAAGGAAGACACGCCCTTGACGCTCCCAGAAACACTTCAAGCACCGCATTTACGTTACTTCATGCTGGGAAATTTTGCCTGTCCAATACGATCTCGATTACACTGCTACAATGGATTTCATTTATGCCTCAGCTGGAGGATCTCGAGATTGGCTTTTCATTCCCTGTTCCCAACCGTGATGTGAAGAGGGAACTCACACATACACCAATCACGACACACATTACACTTCCTAACCTTCGCTCGTTCTGCTTCCGAGGCGTTAGCGCTTACTTGGAAGCGGTTGTTTGTCGGATCACGACCCCTCACCTCGAAGGACGACACATTCGACTCTTCAACCAACTCACGTTTTCTGTTCCACGTCTCCACCAGTTTATGAACACGACAGAGAACCTCAGGTTCGACAATGCCGCGCTGATGTTCAAGGACAAGTTCATTGATGTGTGGATGTCTTTCCGTGAGACTGCCACTATACCTTTGGTGTAACGGTTGATTGCTGGCACCTCGGCTGGCAGGTATCTTCCTCGGCACAAATTTCAATGCGCTTAGCCAGGTGTTCTCTCCGGTGGAGCACCTCACCCTTAGACACGAGGTCCATAGTCAGTCATCCGTCGACCACAATGATGTCGACCAGATCGAGTGGCGCAACCTTCTTAGATCTCTAGCAACGTGAAGACCCTTCGCGTCGATAATGGGCTCGCCGAGGAAAAAAAACGATTAGAGGACAGAGAGCTTCCTCTGGAGCTTTTACCTGAACTGCAGGAACTCACATATTTTGAAGTCGCGATACCGGTGATGCATTCACTCATTCATTGATGCCCACCAGAACTCGGGCCGCCCCGTGACGCTGGTAATGGCCCAAGCCCAAGCCCAAGCCCAAGCCTGCCACCCTTAATACTACCCGCGATCACGTCGCCGAGCGATGAAGCTGGGAATGACATCGGAACTTAAGCGCTCGAGCCGCGGCTCCTACACGCGAATTACGGAGCTGTTCATCTATTTCCTCGGCTGCTTCTCACCCCCATCTCCTGCTCCATTCGTCATTCCACGGCCATGACCTTTCCACCAAGAAACGTCGAACATCCCTCCGGCATATGGCAAACACGTGGATACGTGTATCTCACGTGGTCGTATAATTATACCATTATACCCCCTCTCCATTATTCGCCTTGGTATTCTTCGATAATAACCCTGACTATACGGTACGATGACCATTGAACGTGCGCATCCACCTACGTTCATCTCATATCTCTCTTATGAGTCGACAAGATATCCTCACCTTGCGTTTGTAAAAGTAGGGTCTTATTGCTGGTTGACGCAGAATAATTTGTTGCGGTGTGTGGCTTCCATTATGATGTAGATGTTGATACGAGTAAAGTATTGTCTTACGGGAAAGTGTAGCCAAGAAGGGATGGAGAAAGGTATAGAGGTGTTTGATTGTGCAGAATCGAACCCTGGGATTGTGGTCATGGCCAGGAGAATGAGAATGAGAATTCCGGTGTCGTGCGCAGGGCAGACGCCTCCTTTACGCCAGGCTCCAAGGGTTGAAATTTTAGGAGTGGGAGTGATATGACGCCAAGTGGGAAGGCGGCAGAGTCGTGAATGCCTTTGTCGTGCGCACACCAGGACCGCAACAGGAACTCGGACTGACCACTGTCAAGCATTGCACATGCGAAGTTAAGGACGGTTACAACAACTGAAGTCGTCCATGAGTTGTGGGCGATTTACGGGGCTTTTGAGGCGCCATTATTTCCGTCACATTTCTGTAAATTAATTTGTACTTGTTTGTTCTGGGTAGGGCAGCCCTTCAGCCGATTAATTGCTTCTCGGCGTACTCCTGTAAGGGTCCTTGTAGGACTACGAAGAGCTCGAAAACGAGACGATGATCACGATTGATCGATTGATTACCCATGTCATGATTAGGGAAGAAGCGTCCGGCGGTTGTGAAGTGTGGTGTGTGCTACTTAGTGGGCAAATGCGGATGAGGAGAGGGGTGGGGATGATGGCGCGGGGGTACCGTGTTCGGCGAAGAGGGCGGCGCGTGTACGTTCTGCTTGGGGAATAAAGGTTTTGTCGCCTGTTAGGAGTTCGAGATGGTAGACTTTTGCGGCGAGGAGTACACCACGTGACGCGCCATCGAAATTGTTGTTGCTGTTGCTATCGTTGAGCCGATCTGCATAGTCTATAAATAGACCGTATGGCTGCCGGCCGTTGCAAAAAGAAGTGGGTTGGTGGGTGGGTGGGTGGATGAATATATGATTATGATGGGTTACGCAACGGCGCGGCAACGCACTAGATGTGGGTACATCCCACAATGGATTTCGGACACCCAGCTACCGAGGTCGTTTCTCTGATTCTCGAAATTTTGAGCGCACACGGAGCGCTTGAGCGTTCCGAGGACGCGCCACATTCAGTTCCCGCGGCTGCCCATGCATTGCCTGCGTACTGTATCATTTATAGCGACCACAGTTCAAATTATGAGAGTGTGGGGTACGTACCAGTCGACCAGTCCCTCGATCGTTCCCGTTTGAACTCAAAACGAGATGCTGCCACAAACCATTTGCTGACGAATTTGAAAGGCAATTGCGATACAACTCGATCTACTCTGAGTCATTTACTTCGTCGCTTGCCATCCGGTAACCTCCAAGCACACCTGTGTGTATGCTTCTTGGAGTATCGACTGGTTGTTCGTCGTCATACCGTAGGGGAAGAAGCTGCCAAACGTACAGTACGTACCAAAATCGGAGCTGTTACTGTAAACTCGATGGAAACGATGCGAGATCGCACCATCACGCGTCTTCGGTTCCTCCGGTCCAAACGGATTTGCGGGCGCTTGGGGGATCCGCCACGCTGGCGTCCTCTGTGAAGCATGTGAGGACTGGCTGGCGGCCTTGAGTTGTTCTTGGAGGGAGCGAAGCAATAAGGTTGAGGACTGAACTGGAACATTTCGTGACGTGTGAAACCCTAGGCCTGGGGATTGTGAGAAAGACGAAGGAGCAGACTGACTATAGGAAGCCCTCCTGGTCAAAAATACTGGCTTTCTGTTCGGTAGCCTTAGCCTTGTCAACCTCGAACTGGCTCATGCGGAGTGGTGCGCACGATCGTGTATATGTCTACAAGTGGAACCGGGTCTTACTAGTAAGGCAGGCGTCATCAGGAACCAGCTAGGGTTATGTAAGCTGATTCTGCCCGTTCAACGCTCCTGCCTCTTCTTCTCCACTTCTCAAAAATTGTCATGTCTGGTAATCAGAATTAATAGATATGATACCCCTCTACAGAAACTGATTGGCAGATTTAAAAAAAAAATAGTATTGAAAGAGAAGAGGAAGAAAAACTGTGTTATTTCATTAAATGTATTTTTTTTGCTTTAGGACTCAAATAAAGGGGTTTTATGTTTTTTGTTACACGATTTTGTCAGCTTACATAAGCATATTTGTCAGCTTACAAAGGCATATTTGTCAGCTTATATAAGCATAATATGTGATTGGATTGCCCTACTATGCCGGCCTCACTGGATCACAGGCTATATGGGCAAACTGAAAGTCACCATGCTTTACCCCCAGATGTTATAGCAGAAGTGAAGAGTGTAGTAACATAACATAGGACTTTTATCACATTTTTGAGCCAACTAAGCATGTCGCGAGCGTGATTTTGTCCAGTTTACATAAGCTAAACCCTAGGGTTATCGGCTTACATAACCCTAGCTGGTTCCTGATGACGCCTGCCTTAGGTGATGAGGCGATGGGGGAAGGGATTGGCCCAGGGGCGAGTATAAGATTACCTATTAGCCAATTAGCCAAATGGAGATAGTTCCTGTGGAGCGACAATCGCACAACATGCTTCTCTTCCAAACTTCCTTGATCCCACATACAATAGACGAGGGTTCCATAAACTGCATCTTAAATCGGATACCAAATATGGTCGGGCTGCATCTTGTGCAGTATCGGTGCGGCATCATTGCGTGGCGGTTTGCGCCACGTGCTTCCCTGGAACTCGAATGTGGTACAGACTTCGATCATCAACCTATGTGCCCTCACTGGCATTTTTGTGTGGAACTCAAGTTCGGCGATGCGGGTTCATGTACGAGATGGGCACAAGATGAGAATGTTATTGTGTCTTGTACAGAGATCGTGGCTTCCGTACGTTCTGAGCTCCAAGTTCTGATCCGAGGAACCGCGGGGGTAAACAAGGGAGATGATTATAGTAAGAAGTATACAACCACGGGCATGGGAGTGCCAAGTGACGACAGGTGGACAGTGGAGGAGCCTGTGGAGCTGTTACCTAAACTGCTTCAAAGTTTCCACTCCGGCGTAAATTTACTTGATTCAATTCCTACCACAGCCAGGTCCCCATTTCGTTCAGGAAATCCTAACACGCCGGTGACGCATAACATGCCTGGCACTTCCATGGAGATATATGTCCATTTCACACAATCGTATACTTCTCACAGCCAATCTTCCTTGTTTGATTGCGACCTTAGCTTCTCAGATCGTCACCCTGCCTAATCCCTATGACGAAGATGCGATTCATGGATACTTCTATATCGCCCTTCTACAGCATGTACGCCTATGGGCATGATAATACTCTCATCTTGTCATGAACCGTACCGCCGAGCTCGAATCCCACACGAGGATGAGAGTCCTTGGGTTAAGAGGTTGAAAGTCGAGAATGGGTTTCTCGCGTGCCTGCTCGAATTACCACAGACTCCGAGTCACTGGAGGTAGGAAACGTGTTTTGTCTCCAAATATACTGTAACATACAACACCTACTATCATAAGTTCATAACAATAACGCCAGGCGACATGCACGGCTGACTAAACCTCCCTTACCACGGTATCAAACGAAAAAATGTGTGACTGAAGACGAAATTCGAGAAGTGGTGAAAGATATACCTACGGTACATCACTTCTGCTCTGCACAACACTTTTACCAGCTCGACGGACCGAACTTTCCACTTTCTGGAAGGCTCTTGAAGGGCACTCCCGTATAGTCTGCGGTCTTCATGTAAACAGTATTTCCCCACCATTTCTGAATGCTGTCTAGGCCAATCGCGCCATTTTTCGGGTATTGCAAAGTAAAGAAGATGATGAGGAGACCAAACATATAACCTGCGTCCAATCCAGCGGACAACACATCTAAAGCAATTGAACCCACCCCGAGAATTGAGGCCAATCCCGCGTCAGAAAACCGATAGCCACATTACGAAGCGACTCACAGTTATACTTTGCCCACCAGTCAAAGTGGCGCCGACGGATGATATAGTTAAAGATAAAGCAGACGAATATCCCGGGTACGAAGTTAAGCGGGGTCGCAGGAGGCAGGTAGACCGTACTGCCGAAGGTGACTGGGAAATTGATGTACTTGAGGAAACCTATTCTGAACTTCTTGTGAAATATCCACTGTAATATTGGTGCAAGGATGCCGGCAAGGAAGAAGAAGACGAGGCCATAGTAGAGCTGGCCGTGCGAAAATAGACGTCGCGGCCCAATTACACCCCACTGCAACACAACATCTTTGAGCCACGGAATACAAAACCCGAGTGCCAACACGACAAGCTTACTCACAATAATTGATGCACTACCGAACACGGTGGTACCTGGGCAAATGAAGCCATCTTTTTGATTGGCATCACAAAAATCCTCAATATTGGAGAACATCCATGCTTGCACACCAAGCTCCACGGTACCAGCAACGATGGTGGCGACAACCTGACAGAAAAACATCGGGCGATGTGCAATCTTCATGTAGTGGGCAAACTTCAAGTCGGCCGTGAACGAGATCGCCCGGAACATGGTAATATGACCCCATGTCTTGAACAACATCATCGCAACCGGGCGACCAGGAAGGACATATCCAATGATCACCTCCGCGATGACATTCAGCCCAAGAATCTGATTCGTAGTGGCCGCGATCACACTGAAAGGGAGAGTATACGCAAATGCTAAAACACAACGAATGCGAACTCGGGAAGAAGGCACATGATGACGAGCGACGAGATAAAACGCACAGATCAAAAGGGCGAAGACGAATCCCCATACTGGGAGATCTTTCTCCCACACCTCGATAACGACGACACCAAACACAAACATGGTAACTGAGAGATTATAAGCATCTTTTGTAAATATAAAACTCAGTGGGGCAAACCGAATATCGTCAAGTACCACCAATTGGGCACTTCCTTGTACACGGACATCAGGCGGGCATGGATATCAGGTTGTTCGGAGAGTGGGCGACGAACATGAGTCCATATATATCTGCGATAGTAGAGGAAAGTATGTGTAGGGTGGCGGTAATGGTTGCAAACTGGAGGCCATAGCAAATGGCAAATGATACGGGAAGGAAGATGGGGCTGTAGGCCTTGTAAGCTGGAGGTTGAAGGAGGAATCGGAATTGATGATCTGAGAGACGTTATATTGCTTCCCTGTGTTGTCGAAAGTGTCTGAGGACATTAAGGGAAGGTAAGCGCTGTACCAGGCGTTGGTGTACTGCAAAAGCCAATGTTCAGAAAAAACGCGAAAGGCAATAGCAATTCCGTCTCACGTAGAGAATGGGAACGAGGAACCAGTAGAAAAATATGATATTGAAGCCCGTGTTTGCTGCAGCCCACCAAGGTGTGGGAAAAGGTTCGATTGCGAAGGAGATTTGGCCCCAGTCGAAGGAGAGTATACCCATAGCCAAACCATGCCTGACCCCGAAGATCTGGTTGACCTTGGCATTATTTGGAGCTATCCAGCAAGCCCACGAAAAGCTCGAGAGAGCGGTGAAAAGATAGGACGGCAAGAAATCTAGGCATAATAATAAACTAGAACCGCAGCACAAAAGCAAGTTCAATTCCAAGGCAAAAAAAAACTGACTGTAAAGGATGTAGCCGATGAAAATGTAGGAGAAAAAGCGCAAGCGGGAAATGCCGCCACTGCGAGTCTGGGTGCCCGCCGAGGTCTCATTACCGTGCAATGTATTGAAAAGCACTGCCGTTAAGAGGGTTTTAGGCCAAATCATGGATGCCGGTGCGACAGCGACACGCTTGAAGATCCCAGCTATCGAAAAGCCAATCAGCTGGGTTGACATGACCAACAGCCACTGATCTGTTTTATGGTTAGTAAAAATCGATCAATAAACCGAAGGGGTGAGTAAAAGCCGTAAAGCTCACAGGCAAATGGGGGATGCTGATTGTAAAAAACTTTCTGAACGGCGATAACATCGGTCTGAAGGAGATAGTAAGATCCCAAACAGAACGGAACAACCTGAGGTAATTTTGCCAAGATGGGGCTACACTAACGGCGTATGCAGGCACAGATCCGATCCCAGCCATGATGGTGATGATGACATGCTCCTTAATGGTGAACGGCCCAGGATTAAGTGAGATACCGAAGAAGGAAACATTTGGCAGGTAGCGAGCCCAGGCGTTGCAAATCGGGAGACTCAACAGCATGGGGGGGAACTTATCTCGCATTTAGCAACTGGGATCCGAAGATGGAGACTGAAACGCCGTGGGAAAAAAAATCACAAACCTGACCGATGAGGACGGAGGGGTATCTGAAAGCGAAGAATTGATTCAAGCCGGGGATGAGGACAGCCCAAATAAGACCGACTGTCCAGGCACGGAATGTAGACGACGGCATCTTGGGATCATCTGTGTTGGCAACCGCAACACGGACTTCAGGATATGGGGATTCATCCTCAAGTACAGGGGCCGTCGGGTCAAAATTCGGGTCATCGTTGTCGTCGACGATAATATCCTGAGTGTGCCCGACCAGGTATGTCAGCTACCTCTTCTTTCCAATCCAGTTTGAAGGAGATAGAAAAACACATTACGGACCATGGCATCACTTTGATGATCCGTGGTAGGGTTACTATCGATCTCGGTCGACCTCCTCTCTTCATCTTCCAACGAGAGGTGACACACATTGCTGAGTAGCTGCAGGGTGTTGCAAGGAACAGGAGCAACTCGTACTCTGGTCAGGTCGACCTGGGGGGACGTGGGGAGGGCGGGTACGAAGGGAAAGGAGATAATAGTCAGTAGGTCACGGTACTTATAGGCAAGGAAAATCGAAGCCATACAGTACGGGGTGCCCATATTAACAGCCAAACGAGCGGCTGGAAAGTGCAGATACCCACACCGCCGACTTACAGGTAATGCGGTCACCGATTCAATCTAACCAGGGTCTCACTTGCAGAAATTCCCAACAAAAATCGACAACGAGTTCTTTTGAAGCGCCTGATTCCTTTAGAGCCAATGCGATCACACCGGTCTCTTGATGTGGCGATACATCCCTCAGACTTATATTCATCTCCCTTGTTTACTAGTCCCACCTTGATTCCTCGGATCATAACATACGGAAGATTCGATCGCTGTCAAGACACGATGACATTCTCATCTTGTGCTCATCTCGTACATGCAACCCCGCCGGTGACGCATTGTCGAACTTGTTACTTGAGTTCCAAAAAAATGAGGGCACATGGATTGATAGTCAAATTCCGTACCACATTCCAGCGGAGCACATGGCTCAAGGTCAAGGATGCCGCACTACTTGACTCAGCGGGTGTAACACATACTCATAGACACGCCGTGGCGCACCAGAACTGCCCTGATGAGGGCCGTACAGCAACTCCGGTTTCAAAACCGGCCCTACCAAATCGCATCCAAATTTGGCAAACGGCGTTTTCGGAACCGGACCATGCAATTTTGGCGGGCGTCGTTTTGAAACCGAAGTTGCTGTACGGGTCCTCAATGTGGCCCGCGGATCTGAAATGATAGCATCAATCGGTTTCGCGATAATTGTCCCGCTCGCCTTCGAGTTCTGGGATGAGATTTCCGCGGTAATTTGCAGATGGGATGTATGCGCTTCGCATTGACACACACGAGGCTTTGGGCTTGCTTTGGGCCGAGCAGCGGCCGCAATTACCTGTTCTGATAGATGACAAGGCGGTATGCGTTCTTTAGTTTGAGAAGATGGTGACAGAGCGCTTATCGGACATGAGGACTATTCATCGGCGCCGCGGCCTTCCTCCGAAGTCCAAAGCGCTACACCAACTACGACGGAGCATGTGCGGCATGGCAGCCTGAGTAAGATCAGCTTGAGGACCAGACAGGCCAGGAGAATGAGTGTGAGAATTCCGGTGTCGTGCCACACGGACGCCTCCTTCACGCAGGCTCTGGGGATCAAATTTATTTGTCCTCGGTCGAACGTGGAAGTGGGAGTGATATGACGCGAATTGGGAAGGCGGCAGAAGTCGCGAATGACTTTGTCGTGGCGCACGCTAGGACTGCGACAGGAACTCGGACCGGTCACAAAGAGCATTCTTCTCAGCGGCTTCGCTTGGCGCAAATGCAAACTGAGCTTGGCCGTGGAATGTCACATGCTGAGGCCTTAGGCATTGCACTGTGCTGAGCTATAGGGCGTTAACCTTACATCGCTGCCACAGGGTGTACCAGAGTGGGGAAGGGCTCGCATTAAGGGCCAAAATGGCCACAGGGCTTCCCGGTGCGGAGCGCTCGCGTCGGGAAGGAGAAGGTATGGGACAGGTCGAAGGGTTCGGGAATGGCCAGTCGACGCTAGTACCGTGCGTTTATTCTCAGGGTGGCAGAACGTAAGGTGATGGAAGGAGCCGTCGCAATAAGATGTGGAACGCTGTTTCTTCACGAATGGGCCTGTGGCCCTACGCCTAAAATATCAACCAGCTACTCCGCCTGAGGGAATCCTCGGCGCACCTTAGAATACTCTCAGAATCTACCACACGCTGCCATACGCTCCAAACCCTCATGGGCGATAAGTGCGCCTACTGCATGGGACAGCGTCGCTCGGAAAGCGGGGCGCCGGAATCGGTCACATTGCTGTTGAAATGAGCGAGGATTGCATAGGGCGAAAGGAAATTAAAAAAAAAAAACTCATCTGTGCTGTAGCGATCCTTCCGGGAAGCCGATGGCTACAATATAACGGTAAAGATTCTGTTATCATTCAGGGAGACGCCTAAATCATATTTTTTTTTTGAAAAGGGGGTTTCAGGATGTGTGATGTTGAGCATATTCCTTGCGGGGTCGTGCAGTAGAATTTTGAAGAGATGAAATTATTACAGTATAACTCAAGGAATGGGCCACTATCTCGGCCCGGGCCGACTCGGGGCCGACTTAGAGGGTTGACCGTTCCCAGTTAGGTTAGATTTACGAAAGGAATACTAGCCACCACGTCCTCGTCGAGACAAATCACCAGCATTGTCTTATTTTTGTTGAAGTGAGCGGCTGAGCGCGGCGTGGAAGGGATTGATTATGTGGTGATTCCCACCGCTGAGGCGCACCACGTTTCCCGAGAATACTGTCTATTATCCTCAGCAAATTGCGTTGGCGGCGGCTGGCCCACGGACTCGGACAACAGTCCAGATACGTCGATTGACATCTTGGACGACAACTCGCTTTTCAGCGTACTTTGTCTCCATCAGCCGTTTTTATAGGCGAAGGTGGTGATGGCGATTAATGTCCCCACGGACGGACGGAAGGAGGTATGGGTCGGCCGAAGGTCGCGGTACAAACCGGCACATGTCCCTCATAATGGCAAAACGTCATAACACCTCAAGCGTCCCATCTACGACACCTCGTGCTGATTGACTTCGCCCTTCCAACAAGATCTCGATTACTCACAGCCGCCATGGGACTTGTCACACTCGCACTTGCAGTGAGTGACACACAGATGCACCCGCTTCCACCCGAATGCTCTGCTCCACAGGACCTTCATTCATACCCTAGCCGGAGATGCTCATGATCACCTTTTCTTAAACTATTTGATTATGATGTGGAGAGGCAACTTACGCATAAGCCAATTATTACAACTGTCACACTTCCTAACCTCCGCCGATTTGGGTTTCGAGGAAATATCATGTTCAAAGAAGTGCATGTTTGTCGCATCACCACCCCTCATCTCGAGAAGCTCATTTTTTACTTCTTCAAGTACCCTACAGTTTCCATTTCAAGTCTCCTCCAGTTTACAAACACCCTAGATCCTCATATCGTCACCCTACCTATTCCCTACGATGACTATGTGATTTATGCATACTTCTATATCGCCCTTCTGCAGTATGCACGTCTATGGACATGATAATACTTTCATCGTGTCATGAACCGCACCGCAGAGCTCGAATCCTACACGAAGATGAGAGTCCTTGGATTAAGAGGTCGAAGTAGAGAATGGGTTTCTCGTGTGCCTGCTCGAACTGCCACAGCTCACAGGAGGCAGGAAACGTGTTTTGTCCGCAAATATACTGTAACATACAAACACCTATCATAACAAACGATCAGGAGACATACACGGGCCAGCTGAACCTTTAAACCTCCTTCACTACAGTATTAACCGAAAATGTGTGACTGAAGACGAAAGTCGGGAAGTGGTGAAAGGACATACTACGGTACCTCACTTCTGCTCTGCACAACACTTCTACCAGCTCGACGGACCGAACTTTTCACCTTCTGGAAGGCTCTTGAAGGGCACTCCCGTATAGTCCGCCGTCTTCATGTAAACAGTATTGCCCCACCATTTCTGAATGCTGTCTAGGCCAATCGTGCCATTTTTCGGGTATTGCAAAGTAAAGAAGATGATGAGGAGACCAAAATATAACCTGCATCCAATCCAGCGGACAACAGATCTAAAGTAACCCACCCGAGAATCGAGGCAATCGCGCGTCAGAAAACCGATAACCGCATCACGAAGCGACTCACAGTTATACTTTGCCCACCAGTCAAAGTTGCGCCGACGGATGATATAGTTAAAGATAAAGCAGACGAACACCCCGGGCACGTAGTTAAGGGGGGTCGCAGGAGGCAGGTAGTCCGTGCTGCCGAAGGCGACTGGGAAATTGATGTACTTGAGGAAATCTATTCTGAACTTCTTGTGCAATATCCACTGAAACAAGGGTGCAAGGATGCCGACAAGGAAGAAGAAGATGAGGCCATAGTAGAGCTGACCGTGCGAAAATAGACGTTGAGGCCCAATGACGCCCCACTGCGACACAACATCTTTGAGCCACGGAATACAAAACGTATGTGCCAATACGACAGCTTACTTACAATAATTGATGCATTACCGAACACGGTGGTTGCTGGGCAAATGAAGCCATCTTTTTGATCGGCATCGCAAAGGCCCTCAATATTGGAGAACATCCACGCTTGCACACCAAGCTGCACAGTGCCAGCAATGATGGTGGCAATGACCTGACAGAAGAACATCGTGCGATGTGCGATCTTCATGTAGTGGGCAAGCTTCAAGTCGCCGATGAACACAAGCGCCTGCCCATGGTAATAAACCCCATGTCTTGAACAACATCATCGCAATCGGGCGGCCAGGAAGAGCGTATCCGATGATCAGCTCCGTGATGACATTCAACCCAAGAAGCTGGTTCGTAGTGGCCGTGATCACACTCAAAGGGAGAGTATACACGAATGCTAAAATGCGGCGAATGAAAAAGCACACAGTGACGAAGGATGAGAGAAAACGCACAGATCAAGAGGGCGAGAACGAATCCCCATACAGGGAGATCTGTCTCCCACACCTCGATAACGACGACACCAAACACAAACATGGTTACTAAGAGAGTATAAGCATCTTTTAAATATATAAACTCGGTGGGGCAAACCGAATATCGTCAAGTACCACCAATCCGGGACTTCCTTGTACACGGACATCAGGCGGGCATGGATATCAGGTTGCTCGGAGAGTGGGCGATGAACATGAGTCCATATATATTTGCGGTAGTAGAGGAAAGCATGTGTAAGGGTGGCGGTGATGGCTGCAAACTGGAGGCCATAGGAAATGGCAAACGATGCGGGAAGGAAGATGGGGCTGTAGGCCTTGTAAGCCTCGAGGTTGAAGGAGGTGTCGGAATTGATGATCTGAGAGACGTTATATAGCTTCCCTGTGTTGTCGAAAGTGTCTGAGGACACCAAGGGAAGGTAAGCGCTGTACCAAACGTTGGTGTACTGCAAAAGTCAATGTTCAGAAAAGGGGTGAAAAACGCGAAAGGCAAAAGCAATTCCGTCTTACATAGAGAACGGGAAGGAGGAACCAGTAGAAAAACACGACAATGACGCCCGTGTTGACCGCAGCCCACCAAGGGGTGAGAAAAGGGTTGCTGACGAAGGAGATTTGACCCCAGTCGAAGGTGAGCATACCCATGGCCAAACCATGGTTGACCCCAAAGAGTTGGTTGACCTTGGCATTGTTTGGAGCTATCCAGCAAGCCCACGAAAAGCTCGAGAGAGCGGTGAAAAGATAGGACGGCAAGAAGCCTAGGAATAAAAATGAACTAGAACCGTAGCACAAAAGCAGGTTTCCAAGGCAAAATGAACTGACTGTAGATGATATAGCCGATGAAAACATAGTAGAAGAAGCGCAAACGAGAAATGCCACCACAAGCATGGGTGCCCGAGGTCTCTTGACCGTGCAATGTATTGAAAACACGGCCGTTACAAGGGCTTGAGGCCAAATCATGGATGGCGGTGCGACAACGAAACGTTTGAAAATGCCAGCTATCGAAAAGCCAATCAGCTGGGTTGACATGACCAACAGCCACTGATCTGTTATATGGTTAGTAAAATCGATCAATAAACGAAAGGTTGAGTAGAAGAAGCCCTAAACTCACAGGCAAATGGGGGATGCTGATTATAAAAGACTTTCTGAACGGCGATACATTGGTCTGAAGGAGATTGTAAGAGCTCGAACAGAACAGAACAACCCTGACATAATTTTGCCAAGATGGGGCTACACTAACGGCGTAAGCAGGTTGACCTCCGACCCCAGCCATGATGGTGATGATGACATGCTCCTTAATGGTGAACGGCCCAGATTAAGCGGGATACCGAAGAAGGAAATATTCGGCATGTAGCGAGCCCAGGCGTTGCAAATTGGGAGACTGAACAGCATGGGGAAATACTTATCTCGCATTTAGCACTGGGATCCCAAAAGGGAGACTAAAACGCCGTGGGGAAAGTTTTCACAAACCTGGCTGATACTGACGGAGGGTATCTAAATAGAAGAACTGGTTCACGCCGGGAATGAGGACTGCCCAAATAAGACCGATGATCCAAGCACGTAAGGTAGACCTGGCATCGTGGGATCATCTGTGTTGGCAACCGCAGCACGGACTTCTGGATATGGGGATTCATCCTCAAGCGCAGGGCCGTTGGGTCAAAATTTGGGTCATCGTTGTCATCAACAGTTACGTCCTGAGTGTGCCCGACCGGGTATGTCAGCTACCTTCTTCTTCCAATCAGTTGGAAGGATGTAGAAAAAGATTACGGACCATGGCATCACTTTGATGATCCGTAGTAGGGTTATCGATCTCGGTGGACCTCTTCTCTTCATCTTCCAGCGAGAGGGTGATGCACATCGTTGACTAACTGCAGGGCGCTGCAAGGAGCAGGTCACCGCTGCAGGTGTGACTCGTACTGGTAAGGTTTCGACCCGTGGGGATCGTGGGGAGGGTATGAAGGAATGGGAGAATGAGATCGGGAATGGGTTACGGTACTTATACGCAGCAGCTACTGGCTCTTATTATTGTAATAGCCATACGAGCGACTGGAAAGTGCAGATAACCACATCGCCAACAAGCAGTCCAGTACCCCGATTCAATCTGGCTGGTGTCTCCCTGGCTGACACCCTACGACACCACCATCAAAACTCACAGTCACGCACCACTGAATCACTCCAACCGGTGACGTTGTGCATTCACAACTATATATCAGCAATCACGTGTCATATCCACAGGGCTGACAGTGCTGTACGGAAGATCACCGAACCAAAGTTGTCAGAGTTTGATCCTATCTTACTTTGCAACTGGGACTCCCGCTGACCCTAAAGGGTGTGGAGAGGCGCGTGCACGCGCCACCGGAACTTTGTCCATTGCTGCTCCGAGTCGGGTGGCTGGTGAGCTTCCTTCCATCATTCAATCAATTTCCTTTTTCACGAAAAATGATTGATGATCAGACACAACTCGGAGGAATACTGTAAGAAGAGGAATAGATAGGGGTAGAACCCTCGTCTATGTGGATCCAAGATAAAACATTTTCAGAGAGGACTCGTGATCAGAAGTGAAACTAGTGAAGGCGCACTTGCACATCTGAGGCCGCCTTGTCGGCCTCTTTTTCTTGAGGTTTGGGATCTCTTTGGGCATCTTTGTGGGGGTAACCACGTCCGGGACATTGCTCCGGGGGGGGGGGGGGGGGGGGGGGATGAGTTGCACGTGTGGACGGTCTCCATCTGGATCTGGCCTCGCATAGGATGTAGATACTCACCTCCAAATCCCAAGTTAGTGTGTTCTTTCGCACAGGCGACCCGATATGTACGCACTCACGATCGTCCCATGCATATGCGGAACGCATTAGTAGTATTATGATGGGCCCTGAGGACGACAACGACAGGGGTCGCAGTGGTGCGGAGTTCGAGGCATACCACCACAATGGCTCCAACAAGTCGTACATGGACTGTCCTAGCATCAAAGACGATAAGCGTGAGAGCGAGAAAGTCAGATATGAAAAGGAGTGGTTTGAAAATGATTTACAAAGATGATCACGACGGTCTTAGATGGCCGCTATGTGTGGGGCGCCCGCTGCTTGTGCAGTGTGCGCGACTGCCATTGTAATGTGATGTTACTTCATGTTCAGGTTAAATGAAACGTGTTGTCTCGAAGAACGCCAATTACAGAAACGGGTAAGGGAAGATGGGAGCAGACGTACCACTCCGGACACTACTTTACTGATTACGTACGCCAACTGAAATACATGGCCAGTTCGTCGAACCAACCTTCGAAGTGTTCTGATGTATCTCAGTTTGACACGTCATAGAACCTATGTGGATCAAAGAAGATGTGAATCTTTAGAAAGAGAAGGATAAAGAACGGAAGAAGGCGTGTGTTCGTAACTTCGAGAAGTATCGCGTCCCAGTTTGGAAATAGGCGCTCGAACTATCCATTTCCTCTGACACCCCCACTCCGATCCCTTCCCTTATCACCAATCCCCTCTGTCAATGCTTCTCTCATTGACATATACACAATCACGCGCTCCACCGATGCCTCGTTCCCCAAAGATGGTCGGACACCCCGTTTTCATTGGGGACGCCAGCATATCGGATCCCGCAGGCGTCTGCAAATCTGTTTGATGTACCAAAGACAAGTGATGTTGCGATCTCGTATCGGGTTCGCGACTCCAACTTTACTGTGCAGTTAGTCGACGTAAAACACGTCCCGCAAGACTTGGAAGTGATTCTGTTTATCTGGTACCTCCTTTCCTCCCATATTATGGATGACGACGAGCAACCAGTTGATGTTCCAAGCGCATACACACAGCTGTGCTTGAGATTCCACGCTACCGAATGTCGAGTGACGAAGACTGAAATGGTCGACTCGGTATAGATCAGGTTGTATCGCTCTAATTCGTCGGCAAATTTATGGCAGCATACCGTTTTGGGCTCGAGTGGGAACGGTCGAGGGCACTGGTCAACTGGTAGTACCTCACACTCTCATAATGGAACTGTGATGGCTAAAAAAAAGCGATATGCAGGCAATGCATGGGCAGCCGCGGGCATGTTGCGCGTTTTGGAACCCTCAAGCGCTCCGTGTACGCTAAAATTTTGAGAATGAGATAAACGACCTCGGTAGTTGGGTGTCCGAGATTCATAGTGGGATGTATGGCCATGTACCCACATCTAGTGCGTAAACCCATCATCCACCCACTTTCTTTGCTTACCGACCGCTGCAGCAACCAAACGGTCTGTTTAAAAACTATGCAGATGAGTTAAACAACAGCAATTTTCGACGACGCAGAACGCAGAAGCCCTCTTCGCCACAAACGACACTTCCGCCCCACCATCCTCATCCATATCCCCCCACTCCTCATCTTCCTCCACCTCCTCATCAGCATCGGCATCATCCTCATCCATGCACATACCACACTTCACAACCACCGGTTGGCTCTCTCTAGTAGTCGACCCTCTCAATGTCGGCTCTGAGGGATCACAAAGTCCCGAGAGCCATGTGTCCGTGTTGATCTTTATGAGATTGGAATGCGATTAGTAATTATCTACCGACCAACTCTGCCTCCCCATGTCCGCCTGTCGATTCGATTCTTTCTGGTGGGTATTTGGAATTGACGTTATCGTTGTGGCGGGGCCAAATTGGTGCTAGCCGTCGGTGCGGTGGTCATGGCTTGTACAGTACCTTAGGCGATCATTTCGCTTACTTCCGTTGTACATTTTTTAGTAGTTTATTGGCTGTATTTTTCATTTTTGTGGGCTGTTTTGGCGAGGTGGTCAAAACGGTCTTACGGAGGTCTGTCGCAATGGATGGACGATATGATGATAGCGTGAAATTAGACTGGAGAGAAGCGATCGAGCGCTCGACTGAAATGAAACTGTTTCAGGCGCTCAGGTTACTGTAGCGGTTAGCGATCTAGACCAAACTTACGAACGGGCAGTCACGATCCTTGGGATGGGGCTGTCCACTGATAGCGCCTCCCATATCAGGACCACAGAGTCTAGCCAACCTCTCTCTCCGACCACATCCAACACTTGCTCGCCGACATCATGGGTCCTTGCTTATCAACCACCTCACGCATTCGATCCATTAAAAGAACTGGGCAGAGTACAGTAAGCGACGAGTCACTAGTAAAACAACAGACGTACGTTCCTCTTGTTATGCTTAACCAACTTGTAATTGACGGGCAATAAATAGACCACATATCGTATCGATCCATATCCTCGATGATGATTCACTCCTCAACATGTTTTGCCTCTATCGCCCATTTTTCCTAGGCGAAGATGAGGTCGAATACGGCCGTCTGTACGGGGGAAAGGAGGTATGGGTCCAGGGTCGTTGGTGGTATAGACTCGCACATGTTTGCCAAAGATGGCGAAACCTTATGCTTGGTTCGGCATCCTACCTGCGTCTTTCACTCGTCTGTACAAATGGCACCCCCGTTCAAAACATGCTCGCACATTCACCTCCCCTTCCGCTCACTGTTGATTACGGCAGTAAACGTGGCATCACTGCAGAGGATGAAGAAGCGATATTGCTTGCTCTCGAGCAGCGTCATCGCGTCCGCCACCTCCGCCTTTTCTTCCCTAATCAAATTCTACGGAAGCTTGTCATGGCGATCGAGGACGAATTCCCAATCCTGGAATACCTGATTGTGGATCCTTTCACGAAGGAAGACACGCCCTTGGTGCTCCCAGAAACACTTCAAGCACCACATTTACGTCACTTCATGCTGGGAGGCTTCGCCTGCCCAATACGATCTCGATTACACCCGACTGCCACGGGACTTGTCACACTGAGCCTTGGGATATTCAACCCATCCGCCTACTTTCAACCGAATATACTGCTCCAATGGATTTCATTTATGCCCCAGCTAGAGATTCTCGAGATCGGCTTTGCATTCCCTGTTCCCAACCGTGATGTGGAGAGACAACTCACACATACGCCAATCACGACACACATTACTCTTCCTAACCTCCGCTTATTCTGGTTCCGAGGCGTTAGCGCTTACTTGGAAGCGATTCTTTGTCGAATCACGACCCCTCGCCTCAAAAACTTGCGAATTCGACTCTTCAAGCAACTCACGTTTTCCGTTCCACGTCTCATGCAGTTTACGAACACGACAGAGAACCTCCTTCAGGAAAAACCTCCTTTGCTAACCAGCTCAGGCTAGACACAGTAGGATTCGTTTGGTCTCATTATTGCCGGGTAGCAGTAGCACGTCGTTAGGCCGATTATATTGGTCCCCCTACTAGTTGGCCTATACAAGCCTTAGTAGCGGTTATTAGCGGAAATTTAGGTTTATTAGTTACGTATCAATTTCATGCAAAAGTACCATAGTCATTAGTAGCAGTTATTAGTAGCCATTTAGGCTTATTAGTTATACTAAGCATGGTATCAATATTACCGTAGTTCTATTAAGCTTGCCTAGAATGTCGCAATCAGGCATTATTATATAATAGGAATATTTAAATCGGTTGTATTTCATTCGACTCATAGCAGCAAAGAGTAAGATATACACAACAACGTTATGTCGTAGATAAGATGGCCCAGTAGTAAGAACCATAGACCCGAGAGAGCACACGCGGGGAAGATCGCGGTTCAGTCATCTCAGTACAGTCAAACGCTGGGGGCAGTGACCGGCTCTGCAGCGATGCTGGACCTGTGGACCTTTCCAGTGGGATATACATGTCTACGCCAACGCCAACAGGGCGGTGGATGGGAGGAAGGTTGTCATCGTCGTCATCCATCTTCCGATGTCTGGGAGCGTAGTCTGGGTAGCGCGGCAGGCTGTGTCGTCGGTCATCACGACCATTATAAGGGGGTGATCATGATCTTGGGTGGGCAGAAGGGGAATTGCGTCCTATAAGATGAAACATGCGGGGGAAACAGTTGTTGAGAACGGGACATGGCATACAGCATGGAAATAAAAAGGGAGAAGGCCCACCCACCATTCCATGGTCTGACGCTGTCGACGGTCCTGACAGCGAGCTCAATAACGGACGTGCGGTTGACGCGATGACTCCTCCGGTTTTTGCACTCTCAGGGTGGCCGATGATGTCGAGTTGTTAATGTTGATGTTGGTGCGACTCTGGGATACACGTGTGGTGCTCGTCAAGAAGGTCGAGCGAGCAAGGTGGCAGAAACGTCGTGGACAGCAGTTCCACAGCATGAACGCTAGTGCCGAGTGACAAAGACAAAACGAGAGCGCACAGGTATATCGTCAGTGATAAGACAAAAAGAAAGGAAGAAATCCTCAACTACCCATGTTACCAGCAATATTCGAGTTCGCACTGGCACTGACAAGCCGTGTAGCGTAGGCGACATCCGAGGAACGAACGTGTGGTGCCAGCTTGATGATTTTGATGGAGGATGCGTGGGCCGCGTGGCCTGGTGGCGACTTGCAGAAAGGTCTGAACGGGCATGGGCTGGGTGGGCCTGGCGTTGACTTACGACTTGAGGGACTTGAGGAACGAATGTGCAGAAGAAAGCAGATGACGCGAGACCTAGCAGGAGCATGGGCACCACTGCAAGGGTGTCGAGACCCGTCTCGGACGATTGCCGAGAACTGAAAGGCACGCTAACGAGAGATGAGAGGAAAGAAAGTCAAAACAATGGGGTAGATTCCATGAATAGATGGATAGATGCCCTCCTCGACGAGTAGGAGGGCTGTCTTACATACATGAGCGCTATGTCTGGTGTCGGCGACCTCGGAGGTGGCTACATAAAGGAAAGTCTAACATGGGATGAAAAAGGGAGCGTACGGCTGCCACGTGGTGGCAACGTTATGTCTTGTGTCACGGCTTGAAGCTTGAAAGGTGTGTTGTGTCGAGCGCGAGGCGATAACAACGACGACAAAAGACAGAGAAAAGAAAATATCAAAATATCAACAAGACGGCGGGCGCTGACGCGGAGACCGTTCCGTTCCACGCCCAACCCCGACACACTCCTTACAGAACCAACTTGAAAAGATGTCACAAATTAGCTGGGAGGTCAACCGGTCAAGGAACAAGAGAGGAGAGAAGAAGTGGGCGTTTGACATCAATGTGGCGTGTGTGGCGTGGTTCGAGTTCATTTTATGCACGTGACTTTCGACTTGGAGAATTTAGGTGGAGCCGGACGAGCGCGTCGTGTTATCCGTCCTTTCACTACATCCCACTTCCGCTGCCCAGCAGTGGCTCTTCATACATACTCAGATCTCCCTCTGTAATTACATACTACCTAAGCCACATCATTGAAACAGGATGGGACAAAGCCCACACTGGCACGGATGCCCTTGTTTCGTTTTTCATCAACCTCGACAGCCATCTGGCCCATTCCCCTAACGACACCCCAGAGGGCAAACAAGCCCTAGTCTGGTACCAAGCTCATGCACGCGTGGACTGGCACCGAAAGCTAGCCAACTTCAAGAAGAAGGCAAAGGACTTGTCCATCCACAACAACGTCACCCAGGCTCACGCACTGCACCTTTACACCCCCATGCACCGCATTTACTTGCACCCTTGTGCTCCATGCGTGGCACCTTCTAGCACTGTTGTGTGCCATGCATAGCACTTTCCCGCACCGGCACGCACCACGTGCTGCACCCACCCACACTGCATTTACTTGCACCTTTGCACTACACGCGCGGCACCTTCTCACACTGTTGTGTACCACACACGGAACCTTTCTGCACCCCCATACACCATGTTGCACCCTCCTGCACTACGTTTATGTGCACTCTTGTGCTCCATGCACAGTACCACACATGGACTTTCCTGCACCACACGCACCACGTGCTGCACTCCCCATCACACACATCATGCGGCCCCATCAGCAAAAGATCCATCTGCTTGAAAATGGCTTAAAAGTCCTTAAAATGGCTTTTTAGCGTCCCAAGAGCTCTCAAGCTAAATAAGCCCATATTTTTTTGTTTTTTGTTTTAAGCATAACTCAGTCAATTCTTGTCCAATTTGCATGCTTAAGGGCTCATTTGAATCGCATTAAAAAGGGCTACGTCATGAATACATAGAATTTGCCATATTCCCACATTTTGCCATTTCAAGCTAAATTAAGAGGAAAAAAGCAAATGGATCTTTTGCTGATGAAGCCAAATAAGTCATCATAAAGCAGACTGAAATCCGGATGCTACCGGCCCTACATTAGCAGCGGGTTGGAAACGTGCTCTTTACATTATGTCTCTGTAGTACCTTGTATCTAGTCTGGCCTACTTTTCCTAACTGGCTTTTGAATAGAACTTATTATATATCTAGTCTGTCTACTTTTCCTAACCGACTTTTGATAGAACTTATTATTATCTAGTATACCTCCTTTTCCTAGCCGACTTTCGAATAGAACTGATTATGCATCATTAGCAGCTTTAGTGACTTTAGCTAACGGTATCATTGTCAGATCTACTGGCTCTAATAAATTTAAAGTTAGGAAAAGAGGTTTTTCCTGATGGCCAGGTACCTCCTTTCCCCCCATATTATGGTATGACTGACGACGAACAACCAGTTGATCTTCCAAGGCGCATACACACAGCTGTGCTTGAGATTTCACCATTACCGAATGGCGAGTGACGAAGACTGAAATGGTCGACTCGGTATAGATCAGGTTGTATCGCTCTAATTCGTTGGCAAATTTATGGCAACATACCGTTTGGGCTCGAGTGGGAACGGCCGAGGGCACTGGTCGACTGGTAGGTACCTCACACCCTCATAATTGAACTGTGATGGCTAAAAAAAACGATATGCAGGCAATGCATGGGCAACTGTAGACATGTTGCGCGTTTTGGAACCCTCAAGCGCCCCGTGTACGCTAAAAAATTTGAGTATGAGATAAACGACCTCGGTAGTTGGGTGTCCGAGATTCATAGTGGGATGTACGGCCATGTACCCACATATTGTGCGTAAACCCATCATCCACCCACTTCCTTTGCTTACCGACCGCTGCAGCAACCAAACGGTCTGTTTAAAAACTATGAAGATGAGTTAAACAACAGCAATTTCGACGACGCATCAGGCAGAACGTACACGCGCAGCCCACTTCGCCACAAATGGCACTTGCGCCCCACCATCCACATCCCTATCCCCCCACTCCTCCTCATCTTCCTCCACCTCCTCATCAGCATCGGCACATCAGCATCGGCATCATTCTCATTCATGCACACACCACACTTCACAACCGCCAGTTGGCTCTCCAGTAGTCGATCCTCTCAACGTCGGCTCTGAAGTATCACAAAGTCCCGTGAGCCAGGCGCTCGTGTTGATCTTGTATGCTGCATGGCACGATGGGAATGCGGTTAGTAATGATCCACGGGCCAACTCTTCCACCCCTGTCCGCCCGTCGATTCTATTCCTGGCTCTGGTGGGTATTTGGATTTGACGTGATTGTGGTGGTGGGGCCGGACTGGTGCTGGCCGTTGGTGCGGTGGTCGTGGCTTGTACAGTACCTTAGGCGATTATTTCGCTTAATTCTGTTGTACATTTTTTAGTAGTCTATTGGCTGTATTTTCATTTTTGTGGGCTGTTTTGGTGAGGTGGTCGGAATCGTCTTACGGAGGCCTGTCGTAATGGATGATACTATATATAGCGTGAGTCGGGTGTCCACGTAGCTTCGGAGTTTGGAGTGTGGTCTTGGTGGCCAGGGGAGCGCGTCGTGTTATCCGTCCTTTCATTACAGTACATCCCACTTCCGCTAATATACACAGTCGCTAATTCTTCGCAAACGAGAATTACCTCCATCTTGCAGCAGCATTTTCACAACCAGGGGGTCTGTTGTGACCACCAGTTCACGGATCGCTGCAGCGAGCGTGAGAGCCCTACCCGCCCGCGCAGCTCGCCTCTCCTGCTGGACCCACAGCCTTCGCCTGACGGCGCTCCGCGCCGGCCCCTGCACCTAGCAAACCTCATTCAGCACACCTCGTTCGTAGCACAGCACCCAGTCACACTACGAGCCCTCTCGCTAACCACTGGCCCTCTACTCGACTCGCTCCCAGGCGCCAAGACTCACGATACCCGGATTCCCCCATTCCCTTTCGCATCGCTCCCCCACTGCATCATGTGTCTTCGAATTGTTTTCCACATTTCATGTGAACTTATCCCAGTTGAACGCTGAGCTGCACTCGACGCTCGTCCCCTTCGCAAAGTACGCTCATCAACTTTGATCAATAAGCTTATACATCGTACATTGATCATATCAATCCCCTCAGGCTCCCCTCCCATCGCATCATTCATCTCACTCTCTACCCATCATTCCATTCCCTCACACCAATCCCGCGGATCCGATGACGAAGATTGGGCTTCTACAATCGAAACATGTGCTAGGCAGCTAGGCGTAATCTGTCCCAAAAGGAGAGATCGCGCCTGGTGCGCGTGCGCGTCCGTCCGAGTCCCAATCTCTTCCTCGGATCCCCTTGGAAGCCCACACTTCTTCTCCACTCGTGTCCTGACACGAGTGATCGATCGTCTCGTTTTTTGAGTGCTTTCATGTGGCTGTCTGCTTTTCATAGTCCTGCAAGGACCTTACGGGAGTAAGAGAAGCAGACAGGCATGATGTTAGCGTTAGCCATACATTCATTCGTCGAGTAAGTCGTCTGTGATTTCGGTCGAATATCTTACCGCCGGTCTTCATGATCAAGCAGGGCCCACTTGCTGCCTTCACTGACCTTTACGCCAGTTTATCGGCCTGATATGTCAGGAGGCGCTGATCGGGTGTTCCATGTCTCTTGACCCTTATTCTATAGCTTTTCCTGCCCGCAAATACAATTCGTACATGCCTTCATCTGGTTCCCGCACGCGAATCCTTGTGACATACAATTATATTAGGTGGTCAAGCACGTCGGTCGCAGTTACGATGGGCCCGTCAGTTTGTTCGAGCTCAAGGAGACAAACTATTCCATACCTTCTTTTCATCGGTGTAAGAGTTTATGCTAGGCCACATTTCAGTCTTGGTCATGCATGTCGTGAAACTTCCCCGCAGAGAGCAGAGTCCAACTGAACAAACACCCGGAGGTGGTCACGGACGACCTTTTATTGACTGCACCTGCGCTGGAGCTAGTACTCAAACCGCGACTCGCACCGCATGCAGTGTTGGATCCCGAGGCGTTAAGTTACAGGCGGCTGCAATCTGTCCTGAGATATCTGAATAAAGTATAGAGAAATCGGATACGTGATGAGCCACTTATCACGACATGCATGACCAAGACTGAAATGTGGCCTAGCATAAACTCTTACACCGATGAAAAGAAGGTATGGAATAGTTTCTCTGGATTGACGGTATGGTGGGCAATGGGTTTCAAAGGATGGACTCATTTCGACATCGCTCGATGAGTCTTCCTCTTCTGGATCTTAGTTGGCTCGAACACGTTAACCAACCGAGCAACTCGCTTTCTTTCCTTTTTGTGCTTTGACAGGATCATTGTTTTCCTTTCAACCCCACTAGTACCCTTTTTCTCTCTTAGGCGTGTGTGATGTCGATCCCGCCCGCTACTGTCTCAAGTTGCGGGAATCCGATGGCCACAAATATAAGTACTATTCAGGGAGACGCCTCGAGGTCCGAAAGAAATTTTACGAGGAATACCAAGAATAAACCGAATGTTACCGACCAGTGCGACCTAACCCGGTCAATCGAGCTATTTTACTCGCGGGATGGTGCAGTAGAATTTTGAAGGGATAAAATCAGACTGGAGAATCGGAGATAAGCGCTCATTAGGGGGTTTCATGTTGGGGTTTTTTGGTGGTTTTTTGAGTGGTTTTCGGTCGGGTCTTTAGGACGTTTTTTGAAGCCGGCAACTAATGTAACTCCCGGTTTCCCAAAAAACGAGGACGGTTTTTTGAGATGTGAAAGGAGCTCGGGGGCTGCTTTTACATCGCTTAAGTTTTTGGCCGTTTTTTGCCTCGACCCTCGGATTTGTCATCATTCAACTATGTTATCATTACTGTAATAACAAAAATAAGAACTTAAATAAGAGTATTATTGCAAGCGTGGATGAAGCCAATCAATAGCAAGTCATACAATTGAGCAGGCTGCACGGCATCTGACAGAGCATGGTGGGAGAAGAGGTTGCGGCACGCAATCGACATATCTTTGATTATCACTTGGATATCTCACTATTGTGTTAAGTAGGCTACTAGTAGTACTTTGCGGTGTATCTATGTACATTGTGCAATGAAATAAAAGGAAAACAGAAACTAAGTAGTGTGGGCAAAGTGCTAAGCGCTTTCAGGTCCGGCTGGGACACAGGGAGCCTGCGAGCTGTGCGGGTTGGCGGGAGAACTCCGTCATGTTGGGCCCGGAATTGTTGACTGGTCCTCGGCTTGTCAAGGTAACGCGTGCTGGTGCCAGGTGAGTGGCACCCACCAGTGTGCAGGAACTGCAATGTTGTCAACTCTGGCAGATAGACAGGAGTTTTGTGGGAGTGGAGGGAGGGTAAAACATAAATGAGCAGGCAGAGGCAGCAGGGACGAGCAGAGGAGAAAGACGATGACCGGTGACCGGTGACCAGTCACACTGGCACATTTTGCGCCCCGTTGACTGAGTTTCTCACGCTAGATCACCCAACTTATATCTTATATATTTGATAAATATACTTATCACACTCTAGCGTAAAAACCGAGATGGTTGAGGGGGGGGTTTCACGCCGCACCGGTTTTTTGGTGTGTTTTTAGCAAATATGAAATTCGAAACTTTGATGAAAACCGCTCAAAAAGCCACTCAAAAAACGGCCAAAAAACCGCAACGTGAAACCCCCTATTGCTTGGCTGCTGCAGTGAATGTGTGAATGTGTACGTGGGCAGGCGCTTAGGTTAGCCATTAGCGATCTATGATAGACCCTACGAACAGGGCAGTCACGGTCCTTGGGATGGGGCAGTGCACTGACAACGCCTCCCATATCAGGGTTACACGAGGACCACACGAGGCCAGCCAACCACTCTCCGACCACATCCAACGCTAGCTCGCCGACATGGGTCTTTGCTTATCAACCACGTCTCGCCTTCGATCCTCTGAAAGAATTGGCCAAGGTAGAATATATGGCATGTCCCAACGGCAGCGGTACGTTTCCTCCTTTAATGATTACCAGTTTGTGATTAATGGGCAATAAATAGACCACATATCGTATCAATCCATATCCTCGATGACGATTCACTCATCAACATATTTTACCTCTATCGGCCATTTATTTTAGCCGAAGATGAGGATGACTATTACCGTCTCGTAGGGGGGAGAGAGCTATGGGACCGGGGACGCTGGTGGTATCAACTCACACATGTCTGCCAAAGATGGCGAAACCTTATACTTGGTTCGGCATTCTACCTGCGTCTTTCACTCGTCTGTACAAATGGCACGCCCGTTCAAAACATGCTAGCACATTCACCTCCCCTTCCGCTCACCATTGATTACCGCAGTGTAGATGGCATCATTGCAGAGGATGAAGAGGGGATATTGCTTGCTCTCGAGCAGCGTCATCGCGTCCGCCACCTCCGCCTTTTCTTCCCTAATCAAATTCTACGGCAGCTTGTCATGGCGATCGACGAGGAATTCCCGATTCTGGAATACCTGATTGTGGATCCTTTCACGAAGGACGACACGCCCTTGATGCTCCCAGAAACACTTCAAGCACCGCTTTTACGTCACCTCTCGCTGGGAAGCTTCGCCTGTCCAATACGATCTCGATTACACCCGACCGCCGCGGGCCTTGTCACACTCAGTCTTGTGATGAGACACCAATCTGCCTACTTTCAACCAAATATACTGCTCCAATGGATTTCATATATGCCTCAGCTAGAGAATCTCGAGATCTGCATTACATTCCCTGTTCCCAACCGTGATGTGGAGAGGCAACTCACACATACGCCAATCACGACATTCATTACTCTTCCTAACCTCCGCTTGTTCCGGTTCCGAGGCGTTAGCGCTTACTTGGAAGCGGTACTTTGTCGGATCACCACCCCTCGCCTCGAAAGGTTGCAAATTCGACTCTTCAAGCAACTCACGTTTTCCGTTCCACGACTCCACCAGTTTATGATCACAATAGAGAACTCAGGTCGACAATGCCGAGATCTTGTTCAAGAAGAGTACTGATTTACGAATGTTTTCCGTGAGGCCACACGTACCCTTTTCTGTAGAGGTTGATTGCGGCACTCGACTGGCAGGTATCTTCCGTGGCACAAATTTCCAATGCGCTTAGCAAGTCTTCTCTCGGTGGAGCACCTCACCCTTGAACAGAGCTCCATGTCAGTCATCCGAAGAGCACAATGATGTCGACCGGGTCGAGTGGCGCAACTTCTTAGGTCGTTTAGCAACGTGAAGACCCTTCGGTCGAGGATGGGCTCGTCGAAGAACTCTCTCGTTGTCTAGGATTGGAGGATGGAGAGCTTCCTCTGAGCTGTTACCCGAACTGCAGGAGCTCACATATTTTGGAAGTCGCGATACCGGTGATGCATTCACCTCATTCGTTGATGCCGCCGGAACGCAGGCCGCCCTGTGACGCTGGTCCGTAATGGCCCAAGCCCAACCCCTTTATCCTTTAACCACCCGCGATCACGTCGCCGGGAAATGAAGATGGGAATGACATCGAAGCTTGAGCGCTTGAGCCCCGGCTCCCACACGCGAACCATGGATCAGTTCATCTATTTCTTCGGCTGCTTCCCACCCCCATGCCATTCATCCCCTCCACCTCCACGGCCATGACCTTTCCACCAAGGATTTTGCAACGTCGAACATCCCTCGATGTATGCAAACCCGTGGATATGTGTATCTCATTGGTCGCATACTTATGCTGTTATCCCCTCTCCCCATTATTCGCCTTGGTGTTCTCAGATTATAACCTTGACTACACGTACGATGACCATTAAATGTACGCATCCACCTATATTATCATATGTCTCTATGAGTCTTGTGTTTCTAAAAGTACGTTTTATTGCGGTTAAGCAGACATTATATACGCTGCGTGACTGCCATCATCATGTAGATGCTAATACGAATAAAGTATTGTCTTACGGGACAATGTAGCCAAGAAGGGTGAGAAAGGTATAGAGGCTTTGATTGTGCGCGTCGAACCCTGGGATCGCGGTCATGGCCAGGAGAATGAGTATGAGAATTCCGGTGTCGTGCACAGGGCGGACGCCTCCTTCACGCCAGGCTCTGGGGATCGAAATTTTATTTGTACCGGTCGAACGTGGGAGTGGGAGTGATATACGCCAAGTGGGAGGCGGCAGAAGTCGCGAACGACTTTGTCGTGCGCACGCCAGGACTGCGACAGGAACTCGACGGCCACAAAGAGCATTCTTCTCAGCGGCTTGCTTGGCGCGAACGCAAACTAGCTTGGCCGTGGAATGTCGCATGCTGAGGCCTTAGGCATCGCACTGTGCTGAGCATAGGGCGTTGACCTTACTATCGCTCCACAGAGTACCAGATGATGGGCTCGCATTTAAGGGTCAAAATGGCCACAGGGCTTCCCGGTGCGGAGCGCTCGGGTCGGGAAGGAGAAGGCATGGGACAGGTCGAAGGTTTGGGAATGGTCAGTCGACGCTACCATCCGCGTTATTTTCAGGGTGCCGAACATGAGATGATGGAAGGAGCCGTCCCCTACGATGCGGAACGCTGCTTTCTTCACAAATAGGCCCGTAGCCCTATGCCTAGAATATCAATCTGCTGCTCCACTTGAGGGGATCCCTGACGCACCTTAGAATATACCGCGGCCGCAATACGCTCCAAATGCCTCCTCATGGTTGATAAGTGCGCCTACTGCATGGGACAGCGTCGCTCGGACAGCGGGCGCCGGAATCGGTGACAGTGCTGTTGACATGAGCGAGGATTGCATAGGGCGAAAGGAAAAATAAAAAAAACTCCTTGGAAGCCGATGGCCACAATATAACCGTAATGATTCTGTTAGCATTCAGGGAGACGTCTCGAGGATTTTTTTTTGCGAAATACTCATTTTGAAAAGTGGGGATTTCAGGATGTGTCAAGCTGAGCATATTCCTCGCGGGATCGTGTAGTAGAATTTTGGACAGACTCGAGATGGGCGCTTAGCGTGTGGCAGGCGCTTAGGTCAGCGATCCCAGTTAGGTTAGACTTACGAAAGGATTAAGTTACCAGCCACCACGTCCTCGTCAAGACAAATCTCCAGCATGTCTTATTTTCCCTTCAAAGTACTGAAAAAATCGGAAAGGCGGTGATTTCCACCGCGGAGGCGCACCTCATTTCCCGAGAATATTATCCGTAGCAACTTCAGTTGTGTTGGCGGCGGCTGGCCCACGGACTCGGATGACAGTCCAGATACGTCGATTCACATCTTGGCATCTTGGACGACAACTCGCTTTTAGCGTACTTTGTCTCCATCAGCCGTTTTTATGGGCGAAGGTGGTGATGCCGATTAAAGTCCCCACGGACGTAAGGAGGTATGGGTCGGCCGAAGGTGGCGGTATAAACTGGCACATGTTTCTCATAATGGTGAAACGTCATAGCACCTCAAGCGTCCCATCTACCACACCTCGTACTGATTCACTTCGCCCTTCCAACAATCTCGATTACTCACAGCTGCCATGGGACTTGTCACACTCGCACTTGCATTGACAGACCGATCCACCCGCTTCCACTCGAATGCTCTGCTCCACAGGCCTTCATTCATACCCTAGCTGGAGATGCTCATGATCATCTTTTCGTAATTATTCGAATATAATGTGAAGAGGCAACTTACGCATACGCCAATCATTACACCTGTCACCTTCCTAACTCCGCTGATTTGGGTTTCGAGGAGACAGCATCAAGAAGTGCATGTTCGTCGTATCACACCCCCATCTCGAGAAGCTAGTTCTTTACTTCTCCAGTTTTAAACACACTAGATCCTCAGATCGTCACCCCACCTGTTCCCTACGATGACTATGTGATTTACGCACGCTTCTATATCCCTTCTGCAGATGTACTCTATGGGCATGATAATACTCTTATCTTATCATGAACCGCACCGCAGAGCTCGAATCTCACACGAAGATGAGAGTCCTTGGATTAAGAGGTCGAAGTCGAGAATGGGTTTATCGTGTGCCTGCTCGAACTGCACAGACTCACAGGAGGTAGGAAACGAGTTTTGTCCGTAAATATACTGTAACATACAAACACCTATCATAACAATACCCAGGAGACATGCACGGGCAACTAAACCTCCTTCACTACAGTATTATCCGAAAATGTGTGACTGAAGACGAAAGTCGGGAAGTGGTGAAAGGACATACCAACGGTACCTCACTTCTGCTCTGCACAACATATCTACCAGCTCGACGGACCGAACTTTCCACCTTCTTGAAGGTTCTTGAAGGGCACTCCCGTATAGTCCGCCGTCTTCATGTAAACAGTATTGCCCCACCATTTTGAATGCCGTCCAGGCCAATCGCGCCATTTTTCGGGTATTGCAGAGTAAAGAAGATGATGAGGAGACCAAACGTATAACCTGCATCCAATCCAGCGGGCAGCAGATCTAAAGTGACCCACCCCGAGAATTGAGGCCAAACGCGCGTCAGAAAACCGATAGCCGCACCACGAAGCGACTCACAGTTATACTTTGCCCACCAGTCAAAGTTGCGCCGACGGATGATATAGTTAAAAATAAAGCAGACGAATACCCAGGGCACGTAGTTAAGAGGGGTGGCAGGGGGCATGAGGTACATGCTACCGAAGGCGACTGGGAAATTGATGTACTTGAGGAAACCTATTTGAACTTCTTGTGCAATATCCACTGAAACAACGGTGCAAGGATGCCGGCAAGGAAGAAGAAGAAGAGGCCATAGTAGACCTGACCGCGCGAAAATAGACGTCCAGGCCCAATGACACCCCACTGCAACACAACGTCTTTGAGCCACGGAATACGGAAATTATGGGCCAACACGACGAGCTTACTTACAATAATTGATGCGTTACCGAACACGATGGTCTGTGGGCAAATGAAGCCATCTTTTTGATCGGCATCGCAAAGGCCCTCGATATTGGAGAACATCCATGTTTGCACACCAAGCTGCACGGTGCCAGCAACGATGGTGGCAACGACCTGACAGAAGAACATCGGGTGATATGCGATCTTCATGTAGTGGGCAAGCTTCAAGTCGCCCATGAACGTAATCGCCTGCGCCATGGTTATATAACCCCATGTCTTGAACAACATCATCGCAATCGGGCGGCCAGGAAGAGCGTATCCGATTATCATCTCCGTGAGGACATTCAACCCTATATACTGGCTCGTAGTGGCCGCGATCACACTCAAAGGGAGAGTATATACGAATGCTAAAATGAAGCGAATGTAAAACTGGGGAAGAAAGCACACAGTGACGAAGGACGAGACAAAACGCACCGATCAAGAGGGCGAGGACGAATCCCCATACAGGGAGATCTGTCTCCCACACCTCGATAACGACGACACCAAATACAAACATGGTTACTGAGAGAGTATAAGCATCTTTTTAATATAAATACTCGGTGGCGCAAACCGAATATGGTCAAGTACCACCAATCCGGGACTTCCTTGTATACGGACATCAGGCGGGCGTGGATATCAGGCTGTCGGAGAGTGGGCGACGAGCAAGACTCCATATATATTTGCGATAGTAGAGGATAGTATGTGTAAGGGTGGCGGTGATGGTTGCAAACGAGAGGCCATAGAAAATGGCAAACGATACGGGAAGGAAGATAGGGCTGTAGGCCTTGTAAGCCTCGAGGTTGAAGGAGGAATCGGAATTGATGATCTGAGAGACGTTATATTGCTTCCCTGTGTTGTCGAAAGTGTCTGAGGACACCAAGGGAAGGTAAGCGCTGTACCAAACGTTGGTGTACTGTAAAAGTCAATGTTCAGAAAAGGGAAAAAAACCGCGGAAGTCGAAAGCAATTCCGTCTTACATAGAGAATGGGAACGAGGAACCAGTAAAAAACACGATAGTGACGCCCGTGTTGGCCGCAACCCACCAAGGGGTGGGAAAAGGGTCGTTGGCGAAGGAGATTTGACCCCAGTCGAAAGTGAGCATACCCATGGCCAAACCATGGCTGACCCCGAAGAGCTGGTTGACCTTGGTATTGTTTGGAGCTATCCAGCAAGCCCACGAAAAGCTCGAGAGAGCGGTGAAAAGATATGACGGCAAGAAGTCTAGGAATAAATATAAACTAGAACCGTAGCACAAAAGCAGGTTTCCAAGGCAAAATGAACTGACTGTAAATGATGTAGCCGATGAAAACATAGTAGAAGAAGCGCAAACGGGAAATGCCACCGTAAGCCTGGGTGCCCGAGGTCTCTTGACCGTGAAGTGTATTGAATAACACGGCTGTTACAAGGGTTTTAGGCCAAATCATAGCTGGCGGTGCGACAACGAAACGCTTGAAAATGCCAGCTATCGAAAAGCCGATCAGCTGGGTTGACATGACCAACAGCCACTGATCTGTTTTATGATTAGTAAAAATAGATCAATAAACCAAAAGGGTAAGCAGAGGAAGCCCTAAAACTCACAGGCAAATGGGGGATGCTGATTGTAAAAGACTTGCTGAACGGCGACAATTTGGTCTGAAGAGATTGTAAGAGCTCGAACGAACAGAACAACCTGACATAATTGCCAAGTTGGGGCACACTAACGGCGTATGCAGGTCAGCTCCGCCCCAGCCATGATGGTGATGATGGCATGCTCCTTAATGGTGAACGGCCCTGGATTAAGCGGGATACCGAAGAAGGAAATATTCGGCATGTAGCGAGCCCAGGCCTTGCAATCGGGAAACTGAACAGCATGGGTAAATACTAACTCGCATTTAGCAACTGGGATCCCAAAAGGAGACTAAAACGCCATGGAGAAATTTCACAAACCTGACCGGTAGGCCGCATAGCCGACGATGATGGAGGGGTATCTAAAATAGAAGAACTGGTTCACGCCGGGGATGAGAACTGCCCAAATAAGACCGATGATCCAAGCACGTAAGTAGATGCTGGCATCGTGGGATCATCTGTGTTGGCAACCGCAGCACGGACTTCTGGATATGGGGATTCATCATATTCATCCTCGAGCGCAGGAGCCGTTGGGTCAAAATTTGGGTCATCGTTGTCATCGACAGTTACGTCCTGAGTGTGCCCGACCAGGTATGTTAGCTACCTTCTTCTTTCCAATCCAGTTGAAAGGAGATAGAAAACCGATCACGGACCATGGCGTCACTTTGATGATCCGTGGTAGGGTTATCGATCTCGGTGGTCCTCTTCTCTTCATCTGCCAACGATAGGGTGACGCACATCGCTGACCAGCTGCAGGGCACTGCAAGGAACGGGCGCAACTCGTAGTCTGGTCAGGCTCGATTGGGGAACGTAGGGAGGGCGGGTGGGAAGGACAAGGTGAATACGATCGGGAATAGGTTACGGTACTTATAGGCCAGCCATACAGTACGGAATGCGGCCATACGACGGAAAGTGCAGATAACCACACAGCCAAAGTTGCCAACCAGCAGGTAATGCGCTCCCCAATTCCGGTCTCACTTGCAGAATTGCCAACAAAAAATAAATGGAAGGTACGAGTTAGTATTCTGAAGTGCAGCTGACACATTTAAAGCCTCCGCGTTCACATGTGTGGCGATATCGAATATCTCTTGAATATATGGCTCTCGTATACAAGTATGTCCTCGGGCTGTGGTGGTAAACACGGTTACGGTTACGCGAGATTTGGCAGGGTTAACCTGCGGCAATACTCCTTTCCCACGCCACCTCAAGCTCAAGCCTTCTTTCCCCGGTGTCGGTGACGTTGGCCCAGGGCGTACAATAGCCGCCCGCATTCGGACATCTCCTAGCACAGTACTGCCTGAATCCAATGCCCACCGTCACTGTCACCGCCGCCCTAGCTTGGACCCCTTCGTGTCCACACACTGTACTGTCAATGCATTATGACTTCATAATCTACTACTTACGACCGGGTAGGACGGCCCTCAGCCCAGTCTCAACATTCCCCGAGTCATTCCGGAAGGCGGCAGGGCTGGTAATCCTGCTTATACTCTATGTCCATGATTTATGGTGGCAACTGACCTCATGGCTAAACTCATTAAATTGTAGTTTCCTGGGCTTCTGATGGAATGGACTCGGAGGATGGTGGTGACTGACGCAGAGTTCAAACATTGGTACATCCCAGGCGATTGAGATTGGCAAGAAGTGTCTAAACACAAGGCGCAGAGATATTAGTACCCGTCATGTCGCCGTCTTCCGAATGGCCTCAGGAGTAATAGCATCCAGGCAAAAGCCTCTTCGTCCTCCACTATCACCGGTCTCGTGGCGATATCAAACATCCCTCGGATACTATTGGCACTCCTATACCCGTGATTGTATACTTCTTACTATACTCATCTCCCTTGTTTACGTTTACCCCCGTGGTTCCTCGGATCGGACGTACGGAGGCTTCGATCTGACACGATGACATTCTCACCTTGTGCTCGAACCCACATCGCCGAACTTGAGTTCCACACAAAAATGCCAGTGAGGAAAGATAGGTTGATATCATATCGAAATCTGTACCACATTCCAGCAGAGCACGCGGCGCAATGATGCCGCAGTGCTTGACTCGGCGGGTGTAACACAAGTACAAAATTCTTATCGACACGTTGTGCTACAACAGAACTGCCTCTATGTGACCGTGGATCTGCGACGATAACATCAATCGGTTTCGTGATAATTGTCCCCGCTCGTATTCGAGTTCTGGAATGAGCTTTCCGCGGTGTGGCGGTAGTACTGGCAGATGCGATGTATGCGCTTCGCATTACCGCATACGAAGAGATGGAGGACCTGCCGTGGTTGTCGGGGACATGGGACACTACCCGTCTTCCTGGATTGCCTGGAGTGATTGGGAGAAGAGGGCTTGGGCCCGATCAGCGGCAGAAATGTGCCTGTTCTGATGGATGATCGATCGATGATCGATGATCAGGCGGTATCGCCGGCCTTCCTCCGCTGGTTCGCAGCGTTATACCAAAAGCGATGAATGCATGTGCGGCACGGCAGCCTAAGATTAGCTTGAGGTCGAGCAGACTGGCAGAAGTAAAATGCCTACTTTTGTGCCAATTTGTCTCCACATTTTCTGTGAGAAATGCAGATCGTGATGATTTTTCATGGATCGAATGGACACTGAGTACCGTAGAATTGAAGGTCGACCGTATAATTTGTCCAAAGTCAAAAAGCCGTCAACTGTCGGCGGGGCGCGGCCGCCCCTCGTGCTGCGAAAAGTCCAATCGTCAGGCGGTGTTTTAAACTTGGAAGAAAACTTAGCTTCGTGATAGCCTTCCACGATTCAAACACTCTCATTTTCCACGGAAAACGAGAAATATAGATAGAGAACGTGCGAGATGCAGCCGAAGATGCAGCCCGACCATATTTTTATCCGATTTGAGATGCAGTTTATGGAACCTTCGTCTACTGTATGTGGGATCAAGGAAGACGTGACATCTTCGTAAGAGAAGCACGTCGTGCGATTGTCGCTCCACAGGAACTTATTTCCATTTGGGTAATAGGTGACCGGTGATCGCGCACTCCAAGAAGAATACACACAGGCGTGCTTGAGGGTTCCTCCGTTACCGCATGGCAAGTGATGAAGACTGAAACGAAATGACTTGGAGTAGATCAAGTTGTATCGCAATTACCTTTCAAATTCGTGGGCAAATGGTTTGTGGTAGCATATCGTGTTAGGCTCGAGCGGAAACGATCGAGGGCACTAGTCGACTGGTAGGTACCTCACTCTCATAATTAATTTGAACTGTGGTTGCTAAAAACGATACGCAGCCGCAGCCGCGGGAATGTGGCGTGTTCTTGGATCACTCAAGCGCTCCCAGCCCCGTGTGCTCTCAAATTTTCAAGAATCAGAGAAACGACCTCGGTAGTTGGGTGTCTGAAATTCATGTGGGATGTACCCACATCTAGTGCGTTGCGTAACCCATCATGGTCATCCATTCATCCACTCACCCTGTTTGTTTACAGACTATGCAGATCGATGGGTTCAGGGGCAGCCAATTGTTTAGCTATAGCAACAACAATTTCGATGACGCATCAAGTAGCGCACTCCTCGCCGCAACAGTCTTGCATCTCGCACTCCTAACAGGCGACAAAACCTTCATTCCCCAAGCAGAACGTACACGCGCAGCCCTCTTCGCCGCACACGACACCTCCGCGCCGACATCCACATCATCACAGTCCTCCTCTTCCTTCAACTTTTCATCCGCATTCGCGCACACACCACACTCACAACCACCGGTTGGTTCTCTCCGGTGTCCTCTCAACGTCCGCTCCGCGAGCTCACAAAGTCCCGGGGGTCAGGTATTCGTGTTGATGTTGCACGCTACGTAGCGCGATTGGAATGCGGTTGGTAATAGTCCATAGTCCAACTCTGCCACCCCCGGCCTCCCGTCAATTACATTTCCTGCTCTTGTGGTATTTGGAATTGTCGGGGGTGACTCCGGGTGTGGCTATGGGACCAAACCACTTCAGGTTACCCAAAGTCTGACCCTATTAGGGTTAAAAATTTCTCATAGACATTAACCCTAATAGGTATAATTTAGTAGGGGCTCCCAGGGACAATTTATTTGTCCCGGGACAAAATTTTAGGACAGTCCATTTTTAGAAAATATTTGTATTTAGTGTCCCATCTGAAAAGATTTGTCCCTGGGTCAATTTTTGTCCCAGGGACAATAATATATATTGTCCCAGGGCCAATTTTTGTCCCAGACTATCCCATTTGAAATATTCATGTCACTGAGTGTCTGGGGTCTGTATAAAATTTATAATTTGACTGTATTTTTTGAATAAATTAATAACTAATTGTTATACTATTTAATATTATTTACTAATGCTGACATAATAGAATTGTTCACAAATTATTTTCCCTTTAAAAAAATACACTATATATATTATAGTTTAAACATTATGAATTGACTTAGAAACATTATAAATTGGTACAAAGACATTATAAATCATTCTGGAACAGTTTAGAAACAATATAAATTGTCCCGGACGATTTAGAGACCAAGTAAATTGTCCCGGGACGATTTAGAGACCAAGTAAATTGTCCCGGGATGATTTAGAAACCAAGCAAATTGTCCGGGACAATTTAGAGACCAAGTGAATTGTCCCGGGACAATTTAGAGACCAAGTAAATTGTCCCGGGACAATTTAGAGACCAAGTACATCAGCAAAAGATCATTCTGCTTTATTTCTCTTGAAATGCTTAATTCAAGCATTTCAAGTATTTCCAAGACTGAAAAATGCCTCTTGATTCAAGAGCTCATGTCTTGAATTAAGCCCATTTCTCTGCAAATTGTACTTAATTTATAGCTTAATTTTAGCTTGATTTCCTCTGTATAGTCCAGGCATATGTACATTTGGGCCAATCCCCCCGCTGACGTTCCTCACACCATTGCTGGCATTGCTGGCATCACCCTCCCTCTGCTGCTCCCTCTGCCGCTCCCTCTGCCGCCATTAATCCCTGAGCGCGCGGGCTGCAATTCCCTGTCAAAGCAAGCCGCTACATGACACACAGTCAGCCAACACATTCCGAGCAAAAAAAAAAAGGGACTTACCGCCCTCTCCAACAAATCCACTGCAAGACAAAGGGCAATGGCCTTCCCCACAAGCAGGACGAAACGCCATGCCACATACTTCAACTGCAGCATGTTGCTGCGATTGAGGGCGACACAAAAGTCGCTTGCGAGGTGCCCCAACCCCGCATACGTACTAAGGTAGAAGTCACCCAGTTCCCGCACGGTTTATGTAAGCAATCTGCAATTGCTCTCGCGTTTCCTACTACTCTCCCACACTTCAATTATTAGACTTTCTTTTTTACGGAAATGGTAGATATGATCCATAGCAACAAGTAGTGTAAAAGATTTCTCAAAAATATCAAGTCATTTTTTAGTAGTAGTCAATTCTTTTTTTTTTCATGAATCTTGTTTTTAGATATCTGGGAGCAAAATAAAGCAGTTTTCAGTTTTCAGTGTCGGACATTTGTCAAGGTCATGGTGCATTCCCGGGCTCCCGGGCCGCCGGTCCGGACCATTCCCACGCTCTCAGCTCAGGCCGTGCATCAGTATCATTATATTCTGCAGTGCCTCAGTCCACTCCTTCCCTAACTACAGTTCCTGAAACTGCCAGCCTAGTATATAGACTTTGTCATATTATCATTACTCTACAGAACAATAGAACCTTTCCCCCCCCTTCCTGCCTCAGTCCCTGTCTGCTTAGAGCTCAGTGTAGCTCCGTTTCGTCTTTCTGAGTATCTTGCACGCGTCCGCGCCCTTAGCAGCTTCAGGGGCACGTTAAATGGTTTAGTGCGGTTACAGTTCCGGAGTATCAAGATGTGCGCGTATGTGCAAGACAGGCCGCGTTCACATTTTATTTGGCTCAGTGTAGCCTCTCGTTTCCACTCCCGACACCGCTGCACCATCGTGCGCTCTTATCAACGCAAGACACACACGTCCCCAACATAAACGAGTACCCCTACGAAGTACAGTAGTCCGCGGAGACCTGCGCGACCACCTGTGATGCTTCACACCCCCACATACTTGTTGCCACACCTGTACTAGTTTGATTGGGCTTGTTTCCCTATGCACAGACTCACCATCTCATCAGTTCTCATGAGAGAAATGGTTCCCAAGTAAATATATTAACTAGCTACTACATGTACATAGAGTATACCTGGGCTGCAGCCCAAACTACGTCTCACTATGCATGTCAAAGTAAGATAGCCTACAACGTTTGTCAAGCTTACGTAAGCCAACCCTAACCCTTATCTGCTTACATAAACTGTGCGGGAACTGGGTGACTTCTACCTTAGAGATGATCAGCAGTGCCGAAAATAAATTAAAAAAAGACTTACCTAGCGGTCCATCCAACCACAATCAGTTGGGCTCCCTCCAACAATTCACTCCCCACTTCAATGAGGGTCGAACACGCCCAGGTGCGTGCGGGTGTCGCAACAACGCGAGCCATAACATCTTGGCCATGAAGGGTGGTGGAAGGGATGCCTTGAAAGGGGTGGTTGAGGAGGGTCGGCATGGTGCGTAACATCGTTCGAGTTGAGGGTGCGCGAGCGCTTGATGTGCATGACGATGCACACGGTGGTACCAAACAATCCGCAATGCACGACACCACCATCCATCGCCTCGAGAAACATGCGATAATATCATACACACATCAAAGTGCCTCTCCTCGAGGAAACGACGGCCATGCCCTCACCAATCCTCTTCTGTGGAGGAAGTCCACATTTTATTGGCCTCAAGGCGAACCTGATACACCTGGCGGGGCGGATGCGACGAGGCACGTAATAAGATTGCGGAATTTTGTAGAAAAAAAATAGGGTGGGATGCATGACGCCGATGTAGTTTGCAGGAACGCATAGAACTGTAAAAATGGCGAATTAGTACGATGTGGAACTTGGGCAGATGACGACGGCACACCACAAGGTCCCCGAGAAAGGATTCTACATGGGCAATCCACGCAATGCGCCATGCACGCTCCGTGGTACTGAGCAGCACGTCGACATTGGCAGAAAAAGCGGGTTCAGGCCCATCGGTGAACACAGTGAAGACTGAGATGCTTGGGATTGGCAGAGGTATGTCAATGGTGCTGAGATTAAAACAGCTCAGAGCACCAGACCCACTTCGGCGAAAGTTAGCGACGATAACACGGAGGGGGGTATGAGAATGACGAAGGCACCTAGAATCTACGTCAAGGTGTCCATGCCGTGACGCATAATGGAGGGCAGTCCAACTTTGCATCTCGTGTGTGCTCACATCAGAGCCGCAGTCTAGCAATATCCGTGCGACGTCGACATGTCCCCATCGCGACGCGGCGTATAATGGAATGAAGCCGTCCTTGTCCCAGGAATTGATGTCTGAGCCTCGATCTATAAGGAAGTGTGCCATGTCAAGCTTCCCAATAGCACAGGCGAGGTTCAGCGGTGTCTCTTGGTCATAATTCTGAGCATCGAGACTTGCACTAGACCCAAGTAGCAGTTCCACAACCTCTCGATACCCAGATTGCGCTGCCGCGTGTAACGGGGCACAGCCTTCATTGTCCGTGACATTCACATCCGCGCCAGAATTGATGAGGAGCTGTGCGATCTCGAGTGATGATTTCGCCATGACGACCTGTCCGCCCTAGAGTATGGATCAACCCAAGACCATGAACGCCAGAGCATACACAGACTCAACTCTTCATCCGAAGGGAGTTTGCATATGTATTCTGCAGCAGGATCGGGGGGTTTGAAGGGACAACGGGGATGGATGGTACCATAGGCATGGGAGGGTTGGGACTTAGCGAAAATGAGGATGGACGAAGAAAGTTCAACTTGCTGACAAATCGCTCTCACGCCTGGCCTGCCACCGTAAAATTTTCAAAGTCTCCACAACGCTCATACCAATACCTAATCACGACCGATGCAGGCACATGAAATCTGAGAAGGAGGCCAAGCAGGCGGAGCACTATTAAGGTACGTGTCACTGTTGTGAACAGTGGGTGATTCTACGCGGCTTACCTCATTCGTTTCCTTCAGAGATGGTCGACGCTTCTTCCGACCAAGAACCTACTGTCGAGGGACATAACTCACTGCTCCTCTCATGCAGCGTACCGTCGATCCCTGCAAGAAGGCTCTGGCAGATGCGGGCATTAAAGCTTTCGACATCAATGAGGTCATCCTTGTGGGTGGCATGACCCGTATGCCGCATGTGGCTGAGACAGTCAAGACTGTTTTCGGTCGTGAGCCGTCCAAGGGTGTAAATCCCGATGAAGCTGTGGCCATCGGTGCTTCCATTCAGGGTGGCGTCCTCGCTGGAAACGTCACGATATTCTCCTTCTTGATGTCACTCCTTTATCACTCAGTATGTTATCTCCGTCTTCTGGAATCACTAGGTTGACGCGTTTTGCAGGTATCGAAACGCTCGGCGGCATCGTGACAAAGCTAATCTCGCGTAACACTACCATCCCGACCAAGAAGTCGCAGGTCTTTTCGACGGCTGCGGATGGCCAGACTGCTATCGAAGTGAAGATCTTCCAGGGCGAGCGTGAACTCGTACGGGATAACAAGCTTCTTGGAAACTTCAATTTGGTTGGCATCTCGCCCGCACCTAAGGGTGTTCCTCAGATCGAGATCACGTTCGACATTGACGCTGGTACGCCTGCTAGCACGACTGCTTATGGGGCTTTACTCATGTTCTGAACAGATGGCATTGTCAACGTGTCCGCAAAGGATAAGGCATAGGCAAGGATCAGTCCATGACCATCGCTTCGTCATCCGTCTCAGTGACAAAGAAATCGAACGTATAGTCGTCAATGCGGAACAGTACGCGGAGCAGACAGGCCCGTCGCGATATTATCGAGGAGTCGAATAAGGCCGAGTCGGTTTGCGCTGACACTGAGAAAGGTGAGAACTCTGTCTTTATACGAGTCAAATCGAATGCTCATTGAGTTCTAGCCATGAATGAGTTCAAGGATCAGCTCGATGCGGCAGAGAAAGACAAAGTACCAAACACATCTCTGAGCTCCGTGAGATTGCCGTCAAGGGTCAGGCCGGTGATGGTGCAGTGACTGCTGATGCCATTCGGGAGAAGATCAATGAGACCCAGCAGGCATCGCTTGGTCTCTTCCAGAAGGTGAAGTGACTTTTTATGTTCTTGTTGTATGCTTACCATATTTTCGCAGGTCTATGAGAAGAAGAATGCTGAAAACTCTTCGTCTTCCGCTGCAGAGGAGGAGAAAGAGAAAAAGGAAGAGAAGAAGGATTAAGCCCATTTCACCATCCTCGTACCTCCCTATCCCTGTTCTACGCTTTCTCATCCTCGTTCGCATTACTTTATGACTTACGTGATCTGCTCTCTGTTGCACACAAGAACGTCATTTGCGGCGTCATGCGTGCTGGAACTCACTTATGCATTACAATTTGTAAGAGGGCTTCCTTATTATTGAATGCGTAGATCATGACGTAGCCATCTAATGTGATTCAATATGTCTCCATGAATGGTGGCCACGAGGGTCCGGTCTCTCCACTGCACTGACACAAGCCACAAGTGCACCGGTGCTTGCGGTGCTCCGGCGTCTCTACGGGCACAACAGTGAAGCGACGACGACATTGCCTCTAATGTGGGTAGGGGTGGTATGCCCTCCGTGCTCATAGAGGACGCTCAGATTTGGTGGTGGAGATATTAATATACGCATAGTACATTACTTATTGTTAGTTAAAGTATTAAATTTTAATTTAATGACTCTTGATTTGTCTTGAAAATGAAGTCATGAAGGTGATGATTTTCAAGGATTTCCAAGAGTTTTTTCAAGACAGAAATGGGCTGTAAATGTCTTGGAGCTCTTAATGTCTCTTGAAATGGATTTCAAGCATTTCAAGGGAAAATAAGCAAGTTTAAGCCATTTAAAAGCAGATGGATCTTTTGCTGATTTAAATTGTCTTGGGATGATTAGAGACCAAGTAAATTGTCCTGGGATGATTTAGAGACCAAGCAAATTGTCCTGGGATGATTTAGAGACCAAGCAAATTGTCCTGGGATAATTTAGAGACCAAGTGAATTGTCCCGAGATGATTTAGAGACCAAGTGAATTGTCCTGGGATGATTTAGAGACCAAGTAAATTGTCCCGGGACGATTTAGGGACCAAGTAAATTGTCCTGGGACAATTTAGAGACCAGATAAATTGTCCTGGGACAATTTAGAGACCAGGTAAATTGTCCTGGGACAATTTAGAGACCAGTTAAATTGTTCCAGGACAATTTAGAGACCAAGTAAATTGTTCTGGGATGATTTAGAGACCAAGTAAATTGTCCCGGGACGATTTAGAGACCATGTGAATCATTCCAAAACAATTTAGAGACTATGCAAATCATCTCAGGATGATTTAGAGACCATGCAAATTGTTCTGGGACAATTTAGAGACCATGTGAATCATCCTAGAACGCTTTAGGAACCATGCAAATCATTCTGAGACAATTTAAAAACCATGTAAATCGTTTTGAGACAACTCAAGAATAATATAAATTGTCCTTGGACAGTCCAAGAACAAATAAATTGGCTCAGAGACATTATACAGTAGAAATGGTTGAAAATGTTGAAAGATAAGATGGGAACCGCTAGATAGATAGCGTTCAGTCGTGTGTAAACAGACTATATTAGATAGCACTGTACCTAGATAGATAGCGCTATGGTAATAACATGATAAGATAAGTATCATAAGGAGCGTGGTAAGATAAGAGAGGACTCACTTCAGTCGTGTGTAAACAGACTGAAGAGATCGCTCTGTAAGTACACTAGTTATATACTGTAACGACCGTGTACATCATGTGCTGGCCATCATCTAATATATGACTGGCCATCATACTCATATCAGTGAGAAATATATTGTAGATTGTCTCTGATCATACATGAAACGCGTACATATACTGTATCTACGTATGTGATCCTCGGATCACCGGACATCCGAGACGCGGATCACTGATCCGGTCCGCAGGACCTGTTGGCTCGACAGGCCCGACACACGTGTTTCTCAACAGAAAAAACATTATATCAATGGCTTAGAATAGTATACTGTAATAAAGAGTTGAACTGACTATTGACAAGTATAAGTGCTAATAGTCTTTGTCTTGTCAGTCAATTCTAAACTTAGGGTTTAGGGTTTATGAGGGCAAAAAGAATAAATAACAGTGTTTATCATATGACACTTTTGCATATATGGCTGAAACATAAATTGGTAAAGCTTAGTGTAAAGTGAGATTAAAGCTTATAGTAGACATGAATATAAAGACAATAGAGGTGTGAAAGAAAAGGGATGAAGGAATAGATGTAAGGTAAAGTGCTTGTTAAAACTATGTAAAACTATTGGCTAAACATTATATAATAACACAAAGTTTAACAATTATACTAATGACTCAAAACATTATATCAGACTTATAGGTCTGAAACATCATACTATTTATAAAATACTCTAAGCCAATTTGATGTCCTTGGCTAATTTATTGTCCTTGGGCAGTTCTGGAATGATTTATGTTGTCACTGAACTGTTCCAGAACAATTTGTATTGTAACTAGGCTGTCTTAGAGTAATTTATATTGTCACTGGACTGTTCTGGAACAATTTACATGGTCTTTAAATTGTCCTGGGTCGATTTACATGGTTTCTAAATCATCCTAGAATGATTTGCATGGTCTCCAAATTGTTCTAGACTATTTGTATGGTCTCTAAATTATCCTGGGATGATTTACATGGTTCCTAAATTGTCCTGGGATAATTTGCATGGTCTCTAAATTGTTCTGGGATGATTTGTATGGTCTCTAAATTGTCTCAGGACAATTTACATGGTCCCTAAATGTCCTGGGACAATTTGCTTGGTCTCTAAATGGTCCCAGGACAATTTACATGGTCTCTAAATTGTCCCGGGACAATTTGCTTGGTCTCTAAATTGTCCTGGGACAATTTGCTTGGTCTCTAAATTGTCCCGGACAATTTGCTTGGTCTCTAAATTGTCCCGGGACAATTCACTTGGTCTCTAAATTGTCCTGGGACAATTCACTTGGTCTCTAAATTGTCCGGACAATTTGCTTGGTCTCTAAATTGTCCCGGGACAATTTACTTGGTCTCTAAATTGTCCCGGGACAATTCACTTGGTCTCTAAATTGTCCCGGGACAATTTACTTGGTCTCTAAATTGTCCCGGGACAATTTACTTGGTCTCTAAATTGTCCGGGACAATTTACTTGGTCTCTAAATTGTCCCGGGACAATTTACTTGGTCTCTAAATTGTCCCGGACAATTTACTTGGTCTCTAAATTGTCCCGGGACAATTTACTTGGTCTCTAAATTGTCCCAGGACAATTTACTTGGTCTCTAAATTGTCCCGGGACAATTTACTTGGTCTCTAAATGTCCAGGACAATTTACTTGGTCTCTAAATCGTCCCGGACAATTTATATTGTTTCTAAACTGTTCCAGAATGATTTATAATGTCTTTGTACCAATTTATAATGTTTCTAAGTCAATTCATAATGTTTAAACTATAATATATATAGTGTATTTTTTTAAAGGGAAAATAATTTGTGAACAATTCTATTATGTCAGCATTAGTAAATAATATTAAATAATATAACAATTAGTTATTAATTTATTCAAAAAATACAGTCAAATTATAAATTTTATACAGACCCCAGACACTCAGTGACATGAATATTTCAAATGGGATAGTCTGGGACAATATATATTATTGTTCCTGGGACAAAAATTGACCCAGGGACAAATCTTTTCAGATGGGACACTAAATACAAATATTTTCTAAAAATGGACTGTCCTAAAATTTTGTCCCGGGACAAATAAATTGTCCCTGGGAGCCCCTACTAAATTATACCTATTAGGGTTAATGTCTATCTTAGGGTCGGACTTTGGGTAACCTGAAGTGACGTCCTACACAGTACTACATCTTACACAGGGCACATTCTTCTCACACCTGCTGCCTGCTCGGACAGGTTTGCCCTGGTTCCACACCTCCATCGTGGGTGCACTCTTTTCGCGCCTGCTTCCTGCTCGCCTTCTCCATCAAGCAGCTCTGAATCTTGGCCATGCCCACACCCCAATGACCGACGATTGACCGCATGCCCGGACCTAGTCGAGCTCCCACCAGGTCCGGGCATACAAGGCCGCTGGGGAGACAAGCTCGCAAGGCCACTGTGTTGCACTCAAGGTGTATGAGGAGTCAGGCATGAGCATATTGCCCATGTCATTGATGCTGCTCATACATGTGCCTGTCATGCTTGGGATGCTCTTCGACATGGAGCATCTATGTGCTCTCCCTCAGAGTCCCTCTTGAGCAATTCCATCGGAGCAGTGTCTTGTTCCTTCCCGATCTCATGGTTCCGGACCCAACATCTTATGCAGTACTACATCTTACACAGGGACTGTATACTGTATCTATATGTGAAAATATACATGATACAGAGTAACAAATATGGAAGCGTGCAACATGAGTCAGGCAAGTGGGGAAGCCAAGTGGGGAAAGCCAGGGGAAGGAAGGCCCAGTGCAGAAGAGCAGGATCAATGTCAAGGTCACATAGAATGTGTTCGACACCGACCTCATCACTATCATGGAGTGTGAGGTCCAGCAATTCGTCACAAGGCTCCTCACCTCCTTCTTGATGTCAATAAGGCCGCTAAACGATGTCGGCATCATCGGAGACAACTAGCCCAAAATTCTCACGACTGTCAGCCACTCGAAGTATTGGTCGTGGATTCAAGCTCAAAGTTCTGCCGCTGTTACGTGCTGTATCGTCTTCCAACCAAACAGCTGCTAGAGGGCGTGTGAAGAAGATCCGTTACGGAAAACCCTGGGATGGTATTGGAAATTCGGCGCAGACTACCCTGTATATTATTTCTAACCGCCTTCGGCGGGATCTCCCTTGCTATGACCGATTTGCCTGTCGCTCCACGTGCCAGGCTGAACTGATTTGGGAAATAAGCGATTAATAAGCGCCTTGCCGTCCCGATCCCTTTCCTCATCACCAAGGTCGTAATATACACGATCGCACCACCGTTGCATCGCTCCCACCCCCACCAAGAACAGCTCAAGGCAGCCCGTTTTCAAAGGGGACGCCAGCCCGGTGGATCCCACAAGCTTCGGCAAATCTGTTTGGACAGTGTTTGGATCGGAGGTACCAAAGACGAGTGATGGTGCAATCTCGCACCGGGTTTCTATCGAGTTTAGCAGCTCCAGCTTTGGTACGCGCTGTACGTTATGCAGCTTCCCCTGCCCCTCTCCAACGTTGACGTTCAACACGTTCAACACGTTCAGTAGGAGTGATATGGTACCTACTACTACCTCCTTTCCTCGCATATTACGGTATGACGACGAACGACCAGTCGATACTCCAAGAAGTATACTCACAAGTGTGCTTGGGGATTCCTCCGTTACCGGATGGCAAGTGATGAACTGAACTGAAATGACTTAGAGTAAATCAAGTTGTATCGCAATTGCCTTTCAAATTCGTCGGCAAATGGTTTGTGGCAGCATATATCGTTTTGGGCTCGAGCGGGAACGGTCGAGAGCACTGGTCGACTAGTAGGTACCTCACTCTCATAATTTGAACTGTGGTCGTTAAAAACGATACGCAGCCGCAGCCGTGGGAATGTGTTGCGTTCATGGGACGCTCAAGCGGAGCGCTCCGTGTGCGCTCAAAATTTCGAGAATCAGAGAAACGACCTACACACATATAGTGGAATGCGTAACCCATCATGATTATCCATTCATCCACCCACCCACCCACTTCCTTTGCAACGGTCGGCAACCAAACGGTCTATTTACAGACTATGCAGATTGATGGGTTCAACAATAGCAAAAGCAACAACAATTTCGATGACGCATCAGATGGCGCACTCCTCGCCGCAACAGTCTACCATCTCGCACTCCTCAGGCGACAAAACCTTCATTCCCCAAGCAGAACGTACACGCACAGCCCTCTTCGCCACACACGTCACCTCCGCCCCATCTTTCCCATCCCTACAGTCCTCTTCTTGTTCTTCCTTCAACTCCTCATCCGCATTCGTGCACACACTACATTTCACAACCGATGCCATTCATCCTCACCACCTCCACGGCCATGATCTTTCCACCAAGGTTTGTGCAATGTCGAACACCCCCCTAGTATATGGCAAACCCGTGGGTATGTGTATCTCACGTGGTCGTATACTTATACTGTTATACCCCTCTCCATTATTCGCCTTGGTATTCTCAGATTATAACCCTGACTATACGGTATGACGACAATTAAACATACGCATACACCTACGTTCATCACATGTTTCTCTATGAGTCTTGCGTTTGTAAAAGTATGGTTTCATTGCCGGTTAACGCAGAATATTATGTACGGTGCGTGGCTTCCATTGTGATGTAGAAGTTGATATGAGTAAAGTATTGGATTGTCCTACGGGAAAGTGTAGCCAAGAAGGGATGGAGAAAGGTAACTTATAGAGGTGTTTGACTGTGCGGGGTCGAACCCTGGGATCGTGGTCATGGCCAGGAGAATGAGAATGAGAATGCCTGTGTCGTGCCACAGGGCGCCTCCTTCACGCCAGGCTCCGGAGATCGAAATTTTATTTTTCCTCAGTTGAAATTGGGAGTGGAAGTCATATGACGCCAAGTGGGAAAGCGCCGAAGCGGCGGAAGTCGCGAATGACTTTGTCGTGCGCACGCAAGGACTGCAACAGGGACTCGGGCTGGCCACAAAGAACATTCTTTTCAGCGACATCGCTCAACGCGAATGCGAACTAAGCTTGGCCATGGAATGTTGTATGGTGAGGCCTTAGGCATCGCACTGGGTCGGGCTATAGGGTGTTGACCTTACTATCGCTACCGCAGAGAGTAAGGATGGGCTCGCATTTAAGTGTCAAAATGGCCACAGGGCTTCCCGATGCGGAGCGCTCTGATCTGGGAAGAGAAGGCATGGGAGAGGTCGAAGGGTTCGGGAATGGCCGGGTCGACTCTACATCCCGCGTTATTCTCAGGGTGGCCGAACATGAGATGATGGAAGGTGCCGTCCCACCACGATGTGGAACGCTGCTTTCTTTACGAATATGCCTATGGCCCTACGCCTAGAATATCAAACTGCTGCTCCACTTGAGGGGATCCCCTACGCACCTTAGACTTTACCGCGTTCTGCAATACACTCTAAACGCCTCCTCATGGTTGATAAGTGCGCCGGCTGCATGGGCCAGCATCGCTCGGATAGCGGAGCGCAGGGATTGGTGGCATTGCTGTTGACATGAACGATGATTGCGCAGGGCGGAAGGGAAAAAAAAAGTCAGTGCATGTCGTGATCCTTCCGGGAATCCGATGGCCACAATATACGGTAATGATTCGGTTAGCATGCAGGGAGACGTGTCGAGGAAATTTATACGAAATTCACCTTTGAAAAGCGGGGGTTTCAGGATGTGTTAAACTGAGCACATTCCTCGCGGGATCGTGCAGTAGAATTTTGAAGAGATGAAAAGACTCAAGATGAAGGCGGCACTGTCCGTAGGGAGTGCCTGGTGCTTAGGTCAGCGATCTAGACCTGCGCTTCTCATTCACACGGGGCCAGTCAACCTCTCTTTCTAACCATCATATATGCATCATATCCAACACTTGCTCGCCGACATGGGTAATTGCTTATCAACCACCTCTCGCCTTCAATCCTCTGAATGAATTGGACAAGGCAGAATATGTGACATCGAACGGCAGAGGTACGTTTAATCCTGTTACGTTTTCCAATTTGTGATTAACGGGCAATAAACAAAATAGACCACATATCACACCGATCCATATCCTCGGTGATGATTTTCTCCTCAACATATTTTACCTCTACCGGCCATTTTTCTTGGGCGAAGATGACGATGACTTCAACCGTCTCTATCTTCGCCTGTCCAATACGATCTCGATTATATCCGAGTGCCCTGGGCCTTGTTTCACTCCTTATAATAACTCACCCATCCGCCTACTTTCAACCAAATATACTACTTCAATGGATCTCATATATGCCCCAGCTAGAGAGTCTCGAGGTCGCCTTTTCATTCCCGGTTCCCAACCGTGATGTGGAGAGGCAACTCACACACACGCCAATCACGACACGCATCACACTTCCAAACCTTCACTTTTTCGGGTTCCGAGGCGTTTGCGCTTACTTGGAAGCGGTGGTTTGTCGGATCACGACCCCTCACCTCGAAAGACTACAAATTCGACCCTTCGAGCAACTCACGTTTTCCATTCCACGTCTCCCCCAGTTTATGAACACAACAGAAAACCTCCGGTTCGAAACTGCCAGGATCGAGTTCAAGGAGAGGGAAAATTTTGTGTGGATGTTTTCCCGTGAGGCCGACGTGGCCACCATTTTTGTAAGGTTGATTGCTGGCACCTCGACTGGCAGGTATCTTCCGTGGCACAAATTTCCGATGCGCTTAGCCAGGGATCCTCTGTGGTAGAGCACCTCACTCTTGAACACGAGGTCCATAGTCAGTCATCTGAAGAGCACAATGATGTCGACCGGATAGAGTGGCGCAACTTTCTTGAGCCGTTTAGTAGCGTGAAGACCCTTCGCATCGAGGATGGGCTTGTAGATGGACTCTCTCGTTGTCTACGATTGGAGGATGGAGAGCTCCCTCTGGAGCTGTTACCCGAACTGCAGGAGCTCACATATTTTGGAAGTCGCGATACTGGTGGTGCATTCACCCCATTCATTGATGCGCGCCAGAACGCAGGCCGCCCTGTGACTCTGGTCCGTCATATCCCAAGCCCAAGCCCAAGCCCAAGCCCAAGCCCGTTGTCCTTTGAACTAGAACCACCCGTGGTCCAACCGCCGAGCGATGAAGCTGGAAATGACATCGAAACTTGAGCCCCAGCTCCCACATCCATCCCCTACACGGCCACCAAGAGTTTCGCGACGCCGAACACCCTCAAACATACCCATCCCCATGGTATATATACAGTAGCTTCACGTGGTCGTGTACTCTTGCTCTCTTCTCCCATGTTGCTGACCCTGTTTCTCGGATCGTAGCCCTAACAGTACCTCTACGGAGACTAAGTTACGTACGATTCTTCACCATGACGATATTCTCATCTTTGTATGTAAGAGTCATTCTATTATATCGTAGAATTCATGTTCAGTGTGCGCGATGCCATTGTAACGTGGATGTTACTTCAGAGAAACGTTTCTCTCGAAGAACGCCGATGAATGGAAGGGGTGAGGGAAGATGGGCGGACGGGAGAACACCATATTTTTCGAGAATACGGGATATCTAGAATGGATAGCTAGGTCCTAGGGGGCGACCGAGTCAGACTGGGAGAGGCTCTAAGATAATCGCCCTAAGTGACTTTCAGACAGAGGCGGCAGAGAGGCCCAGATAGAGGCATTTGACAATGGGCAGTCGGAGGTGGTCGGCCCAAGCGCAGGCGCGTAGTTTGGGGCCAAGGCTGGGTGAGGTGTGGGGGCCGCTCGACTGTCTGGCTGCATGATACACCTGTCAGTCACCCGTCTCCTAGGATAGGGTCTGTACACCAGTATGTGCAGAGGCAGTAAGGAGTTGCGATCTGTGCAGCGGTTTCGAGCCTGCGAAAGCTCTCCTTTCGAGTCCGGTTAGGGGCCTACCATTCGCCACTGGGGGGAGTCGGAACGGCGTGACCCCGGATGGGATGGTGTGCTAGGTGGGAAAAACACAATTGGGTGGGTTGTTACTAGAGGCCTTTTATGCTGGCCAGGCTTCCCAAATGGGTGCAATGGCTAGCCCTTTCGGGTGCCAGTGCCGATCTAGAACGGTCTCCGCGGGAGTGTCTGCTCTTGGGCCCCCTAACTCCATCTGATGGTCCGACGTAACGCCGACACAGCCGGGAACTTATCTCCATTTGGGATATAGGCGCTCCAGCTCTCCGTCATGCTTTTCCTTGCGTCCTTACTGTCCCGATCCCTTTCCTCATCGGCCTCATCACCAAGACCGTCCAACAATGCTACTCTTGCAGAAATACACACGCTCGCACCACAGTTGCCTCACTCCCTCCCCCACCAAGAACAGCTCAAGGCCGCCGTTTTCATAGGGAATCAGCCCGGCGGCTCTTCTGCAAATCTGTTTGGACAGTGTTGGGCCGGACGTACCAAAGACGAGTGATGGTGCGATCTCGCATCGGGTTTCTATCGAGTTTAGCAGCTCCAGCTTTGGTACGTACTGTACGTTAGGTAGCGTCCCCTACCCCTCTCCAACGTTGACGTAAAACACGTTCGGTAGGAGTGATATTGTTTCCTCCTTTCCTCGCATATTACGGTATGACGACGAACGATCGATACTCGACTTGGAAGAAGCATACACACGGGGTGCTTGGGGGTTCCCCCATTGCCGGATGACAAGCGACGAAGACTGGACTCGGAGTAGATCCAAATTCGTCGGCAAATGGTTTGTGGCAGCATATCGTTTTGGACTCGAGCGGGAACGGTCGAGGGCTCTGGTCGACTGGTAGTACCTCACACTCTCATAATTTGAACTGTGGCCGCTAAAAAGTTATCTGCACGCAATGCATGGGCAGCCGCGGGAATAATGCGCGTTCTTGGAAGTTGGAACGCTTAAGCGCTCCGTATACGCTCAATATTTCGAAAATGAAATTAACGACCTCGGTAGTTGGGTGTCCGGGATCCATAGTGGGATGTATCCACGTCTGGTGCGTAACCCCATCATCCACCCGCTTCCTTTTGCTTACCGACCGATGCATGTAGCGACCAAACGGTGTCGGCTTAAAATATATGCAGATGGGTTCAACAACAACAGCAGCAAAATTTTGATGACGCATCAAGTATCGCACTCCTCGCCGCAGCAGTCTACCATCTTGTGCTCCTAACAGGCAACAAAACCTTCATTCCCAAGCAGAACGGACACGCTTCCGAGTCGCCACAATCAGCACTTCCGCCTCGTCACCCTCATCCCCCCACTCCTCCTCCAACCTCTCATCAGCATCAGCATCATCCGCATTCAAGCACACACCACACTTCACAACCGTCGGTTGTCCCTCTCCAGTCGTCGGCCCTCTCAACGTCGCTCTGAGGGATTACTAAGTCCTGAGACTGGCGGTATCTTCGTGGCACAGATTTCCAATGCGCTTAGCCAGCGTTCTCTACGGTGGAGCACTCACTCTTGGACACGAGGTACATAGTCAGTCATCTGAAGAGCACAACGATGTCGACCCAATCGAGTGGCGCAGTCTTCTTAGGTCGTTTAGCAACGTGAAGACCCTTCGCGTCGAGAATGGGCTCGTCAAGGAACTCTCTCGTTGTCTAGGATCGGAGGATGGAGAGCTTTCTCTGGAGCTGTTACCCGAACTGCAGGAGCTCACATATTCTGGAAGCGGCGATACCGGTGATGCATTCACCCCATTTATTGATGCTCGCCAGAACGCAGGACGCCCTGTGACGCTGGTCCGTTATGGCACAAGCCCAGGCCCAAACTCGTTGTCCTTTGAACCAGAACCACCCGTGATCCCACCACTGAGCATGAAGCTGGAATGACGTCGAAACGTAAGCTACGGCTCCCACACGTGAACCACAGAGTTGTTCATCATTCCATGGGCTGCTTCCCTCTTCGGCTCCCCCTGCTCTCATTCATCCCTCCACGGCCATGACCTTTCCACCAAGGGTTCGCGACGCCAAACAGCCCTCAGATATACGCACACCTGCATGCTATATACAGTTGTTTCACGTGGTTGTATACTCCTTATTCCTATGTTGCTGACGTCGCTTTCTCGGATCATAACTCTAACTATACCTCTACGGTGATTATGTTACGTACGATTCTTCGCCATGACGATATTCTCAGCTTTTGTAAGTAAGAGTTCCTCTATTGTTGGTCATACGGAATGTCATGTGCAGTGTGCGCGACTGCCATTGTAATGTGGATGTTACTCCAGGTCAGGTGAAACGTGTTGCCTCGAAGAACGTCGACGACAGAAAGGGGTACGGGAAGATGGAGGGTGGCGTGAGAACGCCATATTTTTCGAGAATACAGGATATCTAGAGAATGGATAGCTAGGTCCTGGGAGGCGTCAGAGTCAGACTGAGAGAGATCCTTTAGGTGATCGCCTTAAGTGACTTTCAGAAAGAGGACATTGCATGCCCAGAATAGAGGCGTTTGACGTGGCAGTCGTCGGATGCTGACGCCCAGCCAAAACTCCGGAGAATCAGAGAGAATCGGATCGAATGCTTTTGAATCAGACCGAATCGGGTAGAATACCATTGAATTGATGTAGAATC